>ML413219.1:52901-89443 GCA_005239525.1 Nicotiana knightiana
AATTATGTTTTGGAACAGGTTGGTATAATTGGGCAGGGCCTCGGGTGGATTCCGGGTGGTTAATGGATCAATAATTGAAGTTGAAGAAAGCTGAAGGTTGCTGTCATCTGGTCTAACCGCACCTGCGAGGCTTTGGCCGCAGGTGTGGCTAAGGGCGCGACAGGTGCGAAATTGGGCTGGAGCCAAGGAGGTTGTAGGTGCGGAAGAATTGGGCGCACCTGCAGAAGCGCAGGTGCGACAAGGGGACCGCAGGTGCGGAACATGGGCCTGGGCAGATTGTTTTTAAGTGAGAATTTGGTCATTTCTCCATCTATTTTCATATGCTATGGGCAATTTTGAGGAGCTTCAAGGAGAGGATTTCGTCAAGGATCGCAAGGTAAGTAATTTCTTCACGTTTTTGAATCAAATACAAGATTATATGCATGGAGTAGACATGGAAATTTGTAGGAAATTGGGAAATCTTAAAGAAACCTAGAAAATGGTAATTTGGATTTTTAGCCACGAATTTGAGCATGAAATATAGAGTAAATTGTATATTTGAACTAGGGGATCTATGGGTAGAATTTACCTTCGAGAAATTTCGGATTTCCGGGCACGGGGGCTCGAGGGCGTTTTGGTCATTTCACTGAGCGGAGTTGGGAAATTGTATGAGTTAGAATTGCTGCAAATATTAGAGTATATTTTCATTGGTTTGTCGTTGTTTGGATAGTTTCAGAGCATTGCTCGACGTTTGGAGCCATCGGAAGGGCTTGGAAGCCGGTAATGGAATTTCAGAGCGAGGTAAGTCTCCTTTATAACTTTGTGAGGAGGAATTGTCCCCCTAGGTGAACTAATTAAGTATGTGTTACTATCTGCGGGGGCTACGTACGCACGAGGTGACGGTAGTCCATGCGTAACTACTATTATGCCATGTCCGGGTCGCTTAGGACTCACTACCATGCCTTATATGTTGAACCTGTGATCCTGTATTTAATATTAGACTAGTAATATAATCAAAATTGTAATCTAATGACTAAGGAAGATTAGAGTTTATTTTCTTAATCATCTAAAAAGAGAATTGATTTTTCGTCGCAGGCAAATTGTATTTCCGGATAATGTTGTATTATTAAACATTATATAAACTTGGAAAGTGAATTTCGAAAAAGGATTTAAATATTATTTGTGGTTTTTAAAAAGAGAAATCGGTCATTTACTTGAGTATTTGTGTTCCCGACGTATTCGGGGTGGATTATTGATTGTGCAATATCTGCATGTGACCTCTTTGCAATTTACATTCCGCGAGCGGAGTTTTATTTCCCCCACTCTCATGGGAGCGGGTCATACGCCACGGCGGATTTAAAATGCACTTTTGGTACGGGCCGTTCGATCCTCGGCAGTGCACAGAGATGATTATTATATTGAGAGATAAACTCTTGGTACGGGACGTTCGATCCTCGGCAGTGCACAGAGATGATTATTATATTGAGAGATGCACTTTTGGTACGGGTCGTTCGATCCTCGGCAGTGCACAAAGTTGATTATTATGACGGCTCAGGCCGGTTGTCCTTGTCCCCTATGCGCATGCTAAATTGTAAAATGTTATTCATGATTTTTGAAGTGATAAGATACTTTGGGGGAAAATAAAGAAGTAATTGTTGATTTATGATATTTGGGGGAAAACAAAGAGGAAAATGTCTATTTAAGATATTTGGGAAAATAATGAAAAAGTGGTAATTGTTTGTTTACTTCCAGTATTTACTTGGATTCAGTGCCTTATATATATATATATATATATATATATATTTACATTCCTATCGTGTTTATCTTATACTGTTAATTAATTTGCTGGCCCTTAGTGAGTGTCTAATTCGACCTCTCGTCACTACCTCTCTGAGGTTAGGCGGGCGACTTACTGAGTACACTTTGGTTTTGTACTCATGCTACATTTTTTGTGCATTTTATTGCACTAGTACTTCCATAGACATTTGGAGGATTCGGAGACTAAGGCGAGCTGCATCATTAGGAGGCGATCCGTAGTTGACAGAGGCTTCCTCGTACTGTATTTATTTTCATTTTAAATTCCTTGTCCAACTTGTATTTCGGACAAGCTTTGTAATGACTGTATAAATTCTTAGAAATTGCTCATGTACTTGTTACACCAGGTTCTGGGATGTGTTGGGATATATTTGTTAAAGTGTAATATTTTAAACTATTGTTTTACTTGACATATTTTATTTAGTTAATATGTAATAAAGTGAAAGGAAATGCTTCTCATAAGTGTTAAACAGGAATTTTTTTTGATTAATTAATGATTGGCTTGCCTGACAATGATGTCTGGTGCCATCACGACCTTATGGATTATGGGTCGTGACAATATGGTATCAGAGCTCTAGGTTCCCGTAGGTCTCACGAGTCATGAGAAAGTCTAGTAGAGTCTTGCGGATTGGTACGGAGACATCTGTACTTATCTTCGAGAGGCTACAGGGCTGTTAGGAGTACTTCCCTTCTTGATTCCTCATTGTGCGATTCGATTCCTTTGAGTCTTATGCTTGTGTACATTCCTACTCAATCTTACGCGTCGCGAAGCGCTTGCTATGAATCAGGAATTTGAGGGGTTGAAATGGTTCTACGGATGTAATTCGAGATGTTTCCATGTATAATTGGTTGGGGCTGTTGTTATGACCCTGCAAGAGAATAATATGTTTTTTCAGCTTAGTAGCTGTGTTTCTGAGAGCGTTAAGGCTATGCTCAGGCAGTGATGATGCTTGCGATTGGTTATCGTGTGATGTCAATATGATGATAGAATTCTTGCCCGTTTGTTGGGGGTGATGAATGGTTTGAAGGGAGGTCTTCTCGAAGTATGATTTCAAGAATTCAGTATTTTAGTTCCGGTAGAGGAAAGGCATTTGGGTTATGAATGGTCCAGTTGGGGTTAATAAAGTAGTAAGGATGGGTTTCTTCAAGTGGGGTGGGATATGCACATGTGACGTGAAGTCTTCGTCATTGATCGGATGGAATGTGTTAAGTTTGTTGGTACTATGGTTTCTTTGATTGCGTGGGGTCAGAGTATTGAGAAGAATTATTGAAGAATGCGGTTGGCAGAGAATGATCCTGAAGTGAGGCTAGGCGGTGGTTCTATTTATAGGAAGCCAGGTGTAAGAAGCGGTAGTCGAGCAGTCGCAATGTGGGGCAGCGGCAGCATAGCTTGGAATTTGAAGATATTGTCACGCATTTAATGGATTTCCATGAGGAACGGCCGGACTAGTAAAGTTGGTAAATGAATTAGGGCATAAGATGGGGTATTGAAGTCGCAGAGAACGAGCATTTTGGCGTCGTTGGAAGGTGTCTGCGGGTGATTTCCACCTGAGGGTTATCTCCTGTGAATAGGTTAGTGGTGCCATGGTTGGCAGGTCTCTGTGAGGGATTCTAGTGGCTATCCAGTAGGAGGCAGAATGTGTGAATGATGCTTGAGAATATGAGTATTTAGGGAGTGATAGCAAGAGAACTAGGAAGAATTGGACGGATGGGTTGAGCAAGATCGTGTTATAAAAGGAGAAAGGATCTCGGCAGAGTCTAGAGTGGTGCAAGGAGGTGCTTCGGTTAAGTGGGGGAGTCCCACCATCTGCAGTTGGGTTGCAGGATTGTGTTATCATAGGGTTGCAGATTGTCGGCATGTCGTCAAGTTATCACAGCTAAGGGAAAGGAGTAAAATGATGATTGTGCGTGGGATTTGATGAACGTGTGCAAAATTTGGCCCTGTCAGACCGGAGTTAGGATTTGGAAGATTCAGAATTTATGCTTAAGGCATAGGCGAGTTGTAAGGATAGTGACTCGGTCACGTGCTTCATTAAAAAGGGTGTTCATGTTCTAGGAGAGCCTTGGATTTGATTGTATTCGGGGCCAGTCAAAGTGGGTGACTCTCAATTGCGGTCCTAGTGAGTTCAAAAGTACAGAATGCGACGTTTAAGGGTTTCAGGCAGCAGTATGATCTAGAATCGAGCTTTTGCAGAGTAGTTTCTGAGAAAAAGGAAGATGGTTGGAATACTCTATGATATGTTTCAGCATGCAAGATAGTATTGGAGGAGTGAGAGAAATAAACTCCGGATTGTAGAAAGATTATCAGGAGGGTATGAGACGGGTTGTGGGATTTAGGCAGCATAGTTGCGTGAATCAAGGTCACTCGGGATGAGTGAGGGTTGAGTTTGCAATGAGTGGAAGGAAGTTGCTATTATTCCTGGAGAAATTGAAGATGGTTAAAAGAAATAGATTGATTAGCCATGGTTGAAATGGCATGTTTGCGGCAGTGATCAGTTCTTTCGGTGTGATTAAGTTATTCATGTGGTTTGTGCCGGTGTGTGCGGGGCTTGTCAGCCGTCGTAAGGGATTCCACGTGGGAGCATTTGAGTGATACGGCCTGTCAGGTATAGGCGGATCCCGGAAGGGTTGTAGTGGTATAGACTACTACTTAAGGATTTTAATGTTGGGTGATTGTGGGAATTCACTCATTTGTTGAGATGGTACTCTTGAATTGAGTTAAGTAAAAGGTTTCTATATGACCAAGTGTTCACCCTAGTGGTGGTTTAGAAGTTATGATGGAAATTCTTGCGCTACCTCATATTGGCATGTTAGGGGCGGTAAGAAGTATGTAACTAGGAGTAAGAATCGAGATTGTGGTTCAGTGTTAATAAGGAGCTCGGAAGAGCAAGAAAAAGTGATTTGAATGTTTAGAGTAAGCTGGTGTTATCTTCAGTGTCGCCTGAGATTGATATTCGGTTGAGGAGGCTTTGTACCCTGGTTACGGGTTCTTTATTTGTCTTACATCGTAGTATGGCCAGTTGTGGATTGTGGGGTGTTTGTCCTGGCTATGATGGTTGTTCTCGCATATTCTGAGAGAAAGTGGGTTAATATGGACCCAGGAAAAGCTATAAGCTTAGTTTGGTGCGAGCAAGGTAGACTCGGTGTTTGTGGATGGATTTAAATATGACTATGGGCTCCGTATGACCCAGGCATGTTCATTTCAGTATAGCGCACCTCAAGGATGGGTGTTAGGATATCAGGTGGTTGTTCCGTCTTCGTCATATTCATGTGTTATTATGATTGTGCTGTGTGATTTGTGAAACGGCTTGATAATTTCTTATGTGTTGAGGTTTTGCGTAGTGATGATGTTATGTGAGCAGGATGGCTCTTGAGATCCAGAGTATATATATATATATTGCACCTCAGTTGTACTTGATTTTTGTAAGCATATGGCTTTATCAGTCTCCCCAGGATGGTATTATGCACTTAGCGCGCTTATGATCAATATTCAGAAAATTGTAATAGTGAGCACATCAGCTCCGTGTATATTTCCTTGCGTGAATTTTATGTTATTTGGATCATGTGGCACGTCGCCACGGTTATGTTATTTGGATCGGGTGGCACGCCGCCACGTTTATGTTATTTGGATCGGGTGGCACGCCGCCACGGGCATGATATTTGGATCGAGTGGCACGCCGCCACGGTTATGTTATCTGGATCGGGTTGCACGCCGCAACAGTGTGATGATGAGTCAGGTTCCTATATTTATTTCCTTGTGTTTTACTTCCTATTTTCTAAGAGAAGGTCATATTAGTTGTGTGAGTTGAATAGTCCCTTCCTGGGTCGTTTCTTATTATCATGTTCGAGTTATGGCCTATTGGCGCGATGCGGTATCATGTGAGGTTGTTGGTCATGTTTGGGGTGATTTGTTGTCTGAGCAGTTCATACTGGGTGAGACGGGATTACCGGATCAGAGATCAGTGCAATAAGGTTATGTGAAGTGTATATTAAAGAACAAATACCATTATTCAGGTTCATAATGAAGTGATGATTCTAGTCAAGATGAGGTATTCAAGGATTTGTTAACTCTGTAGTTGGGTATGAATTTCTGTACATTTCCTCCGTTGTGGTGGTATCGTCAGCATTATAGCGGGATGTATGTATATTTGTTATGAGGTGCATCGGGAGCACTAGATTCGTGAAATTTTGGCGATCAAGGTTCAGGGAGTGTCATTGTGGTCAGATGATGGATTATGCGGTGTATGGTGCCGATTCAGCAAAGGTACGCAGTTGTGTTCTGGTGCCTCGTGTGGTAGTTGATATGGTGATTATATGGTGGAAGTAGGCCTGGCATAAAAATTTCAAGTGTTGGAACTAGGTTCTGATCTTATTATATGGATAAAAGAAGAATCTTCAGATTTGATTAAGCTAATGTACTCAACTGGGTTGTAGTAGCACGGGAAGGTGCTCGAGGTGTTAAACAGTGATTTCAGATAACTCCAGAGCAGTTCTTGGCACGTTCGAGGACGAACATCGGTTTAAGTAGGGGAGAATGTAACGACCCGACCAGTCGTTTCGAGCTCTAACGCGTCGTTCAGCGGTTTGAGGCCATGAGTAGCTCCATTTCAGGTATTATGACTTGTAGGTGTGGTCGGAATTGAATTCCGGAAAGTTTAGAGTTGATTTGGAAAGAAAATTTTCATTTCAGAAGCCTTAAGTTAGAAGAATCAACTAAGATTGGAATTTTGAGTAAACGACCTCTGAATCAGGATTTGAAGGTTCCAGCAGGTTCATATGATTATTTCGAACTTGGGCGTATGTCCGGATCGGGTTTTGGATAAACAGGGAGCGTTTCGGCGTATATTATGGAAGTTAGCATTTTAGAAGAATTTCATAGATTTGGGCTTGAAGTGCATTTCAGTGTTGTTGATGTCCGTTCGGGATTCCGAGTTTGGGAATAGCTTCGTATGGTGATTCTGGAGTTGGGAGCGCGATTGGAAGTGAATTCGGATGTCTGGAGGTCATTTTGAAGTCATTTGGCTAAAGATAGAAATTTGAAGGTTTTTGAGAAATTCGACCGGAAGTGGAAGTTTTGATATCGAGGTCGGAATGCGATTCCGGAAGTTGGAGCAGGTCCGTAATGTTGAATATGACTTGTGCGCAAAATTTAGGGTCAATCGGACGTGATTTGATAGGTTTCGGCATCGGATATAGAAGTTTGAAATTTCTAAGTTCATAAAGTTGGGATTTGGGTGCGGTTCGTGGTTTCGATGTAGTTTGATGTGATTTGAGGCCTCTAGCAAGTCCGCATTATGTTTTGGAATAGGTTGGTATAATTGGACGGGGTCCCGGGCGCGTCGGGTGGATTTCGGGTGGTTAACGGATCAATAATTGAAGTTGAAGAAGGTTGAAGGTTGCTGTCATCTAGTCTAACCGCACCTGCGAGGCTTTGGCCGCAGGTGCGGCTAAAGGCGCCACAGGTGCGAAATTGGGTTGGAGCCAAGGAGGCTGCAGGTGCGGGAGATTCGGGCACACCTGCGGAGGCGCAGGTGTGGAACATGGGCCTGGGCAGATTGTTTTAAATGAGAATTTGGTCATTTATCCATCTATTTTCATATGCTATGCGCGATTTTAAGGAGCTTCAAGGAGAGGATTTCGTCAAGGATCACAAGGTAAGTAATTTCTTCACTTTTTTCAAATAAATACAAGAATAATGCATGGATTAGACATGGAAATTGGTAGGAAATTGGGAAATCTTAAAGAAACCTAGAAAATGGTAATTTAGATTTTTAGCCACGAATTTGAGCATAGAATGTAGAGTAAATTGTATATTTGAACTAGTGTAGCTATGGGTAGAATTTACCTTCGAGAAATTTTGGATTTTCGGGCACGTGGGCCCGAGGGCATTTTGGTCATTTCACTGAGCGGAGTTGGGAAATTATATAATTTGGAATTGTTGCAAATATTAGAGTATATTTTCATTGGTTTGTCGTTGGTTAGATAGTTTCGGAGCGTTGTGCGACGTTTGGAGCCATCGGAAGGGCTTGGAAGCCGGTAATGGAATTTCAGAGCGAGGTAAGTCTCCTTTCTAACTTTGTGAGGGGAAATTTTCCTCCTAGGTGAACTAATTAAGTATGTGTTACTAATTGCGGGGACTACGTACGCACGAGGTGACGGGAGTCCTTGCGTAGCTACTATTATGCCATGTCCGGGTCGCCTAGGACCCACTAGCATGCCTTACCTGTTGAACCTCTGATCCTGTTTGTAATATTAGACTACTAATATAATCGAAATTGTAATCGAATGACTAAGGAAGATTAGAGTTTATTTTCTTAATCATCTAAAAAGAGAATTGATTTTTCGTCGCGGGCAAATTGTATTTCCGGATAAGGTTGTATTATTAAATATTATATAAACTTGGCAAGTGAATTTCAAAAAAGGATTTAAATACTATTTTGGGGTTTCTAAAAGAGAAATCGGTCATTTACTTGAGTATTTGTGTTCCCGACATATTCGGGGTGGATTGTTGAATGTGCAATGTATGTATGTGACCGCTTCGCAATTTACATTCCGCGAGCGGAGTGTTATTTCTCCCACTCTCATGGGAGCAGGACGTATGCCACGGCGGATTTAAAATGCACCTTTGATATGGACCGTTCGATCCTCGGCAGTGCATATACATAATTATTATATTGAGAGGTGCACTTATGGGACGGGCCGTTCGATCCTCGGCAGTGCACAGAGATGCTTATTATATTGAGAGATGCACTTTTCGTACGGGACGTTCGATCCTCGTCAAGGCACAGAGATGATTATTATATTGAGAGATGCACTTTTGATATGGGCCGTTCGATCCTCGGCAGTGCATAGACATGAGTATTTTATTGAGAGGTGCACTTTTGGTACGGGTTATTCGATCCTCAACAGTGCACATAGTTTATTATTATGACGGCTCAGGCCGGTTATCCTTATCATGTATGCGCATGCTAAATTATTATATGTTTTTCACGATTTTTGAAGTGATAAGATATTTTGGGGGAAAATAAAGAAGTAATTGTTGATTTATGATATTTGGGGGAAAACAAAGAGGAAATTGTCTATTTAAGATATTTGGGAAAATAATGAGAAAATGGTAACTGTTTGTTTACTTCCAGTATTTACTTGGATTTCAGTGCCTTATATATATATATGTTGCTTTACTACATTTACATGCCTATCGTGTTCATCTTATTCTGTTGATTAATTTGCTGGCCCTTCGTGAGTGTCTAATTTGACCTCTCGTCACTACCTCTCTGAGGTTAGGCGGGCTGAGTACATGTTGATTTTGTACTCATGCTACAGTTGTTGTGCATTTTATTGCACAGGTACTTCCATAGCAATATGGAGGATTCGGAGACTTAGGCGAGCTGCATCATCTGGAGGCGATTCACGGCTGACAGAGTATCCCTCGTACTGTATTTATTTTTATTTTAAATTCCTTGTCCAACTTGTATTTCGGACAAGCTTTGTAATAATTGTATAAATTCTTAGAAATTGCTCATGTACTTGTGACACCGGGTTCTGGGATGTGTTGGGATATATTTGTTAAAGTGTAATATTTTGAACTATTGTTTTACTTGACAGATTTTATTTAGTTAATATATAATAAAGTGAAAGAAAATGTTTTTCATAAGTGTTAAACATGAATTTATTTCGATTAATTAATGATTGGTTTGCCTGACAATGATGTCCGGCGCCATCACGACCTTATGGATTATGGGTCGTGACATGTATGAAACTTGTTTTGAAATTCCCATGAAGTTGCCACATGGATGAACATTTGTCCACTTTTTGGATATATCACAACAATTACCACCAAAGGATGTAGTGCAGTGGATGAGACTAACCTTTCCTTAACTAGAGGTCTCGGGTACGAGCCCTAGGTATAAAAAATCCTTAGTATGGGGAGCTTCCCTCCGTGGCACAAAGGGAGGCGTACGCGGCGTGAATCCGGATATATTCGCGCTCCAATGCAGATACCAGACACCGAGTGAGAAACTAAAAAAAAAAAGTAACAGCCAATTAGTGAATGCATGCGTATACATAAAATTAGGTCACATGTCATATTAGCATATGATCAATCAATTACCGCCATGAACTTTAGACAAAAGGGAAAGAAACACATGAATGTTGTTATAATGTTAGACGTCGACAAGTATAACTACATAGTTGGACTTTGTTTTAACTCTGTACTTCGATAAATTCTTACCTTATTTTTGTGATATATTTATCAGGTAGAGATATGTTAGTCATATTTATACTTTAAAAAAATAGTACATAAACGAGAAATACATAACTAAAAAGAATCATAATTTAGCAATCTTTATGTCAATAAATAAATAACTCAATTTAGTATCTAACAGTTTTGATTTCAAATACCTCTGCAAAAATTGAAATAATTTTTGGAAGGTACTGATAGTTGGGACCAATAAGTTCTCCGTCTAATCTGCAAGTGAGAAACTTTGGTAAAACACCGAAGAGCATAAAACATTACACATTAGAGTTCGCAAACTATACTAAAAAAGAATTAGATAAATCCTACTAAGCTACCAAGAAGATAATTTTGTTGTTGTAAAGATAAGTCACTTGTGCCTACTCAACCCTAAAAGCTAGCTCATGAGTGGAGGATTGCCCAAATCCATACAAGAAGATTATCAGTCTATCCCAACCAATGTAGACTTTAACCCACTCTAAGACCTCCTCGCACGCCCAGACTACCAACTGGAGCATCAACAATGTATCATAGGGACCAAACAGGAATGAACCTGTTTGCCCTAAAATTTGGATAACAATTAAACTTATATTATGGTTTTAAGGATATGTGATTTCACCTAACATCAACTGATAAATTATGAGATTAATAACAATAATCGAAAGTAAAGGAAAGCAAACCAATATTCGAACAGAACTCAGTCCTCGATTTAGAGTACACCGAAAAAGATTAGAGTGAGAAGAGTTAAGATATATAACAGGATGATGAACAAGAATGTAAGTGAGAGCATCATATTGCTTTTGTATCAGTGAACGATGTGTCTTAGAAATGAATAGAACTCCCCTTTATATAGGAGAGGAATTCTAATTGTGGTATAACTCTAATTACATAAGGAAATCCCATGATTAGTTGATTAACCATTTCTAATTTAATTTGTTCCGAGATTTACGTCATGATCCTCGACCAGTCATGAATATCTCATTTTTCTGTTATTTTGTCGTCTCCGATCTTACTCGGTGTCTATCTCGTTTGGGTTCAGTTGCTACCAACCTCGATCTCAACTGATACTTCGATTCTGAACTTTGTAGCTTATCCTCGTGATTGAGTCGAAGTCAACCTTCGATGCAACCTCCTGCTCTCGATCAAATAGTAAAATTGGGTGGGCCCAGTTTTAACTGTATACAAATAGTCCCCTCATTTTATGGAATGCAATGACAAGAAACGGATTGAGCCTTCGATTTTTTTTTTACCTCGACCAATTATGACGTCATCCCTGTGACGTAAACGTCCTATCAGTATAGTTCCCCAAATCATTAATGAGCATCAGTTGGTGGTCGGCCACTAGGGATGTTGAATCGTCGCCGTAAATCCCATAAATAGGCCCTCTCCTCATTGATTCAAACTTTATTTTTACTTTTCTCCTAATCTTCAAAGCTTTTACTTCCTCTTCTCCTTCTACAAATCGTCAGGTTCCGCTGTCAATATTTTCTCTATCATCAACTTCTATCTTCTTCTTTTTTCTTCAAACTCAACGGAAATGGAAAAACATCAAAAAGAGTTCCCCAAAAGGAAAAAACTTATTCTTCACGGTCGACCGATGACAAAACGCCGGTGGATCCGCGCCTTGAAGAGTGTGTTCCTGGCGGGTATGCCCTTAATTCTGACTTTAAGGTCGAGAAAGCTCTCCCAGTCCCTGGTCGATGAAAGCCTATGTCAAGGTACATATGCTCAATAACTGAGGAGTATCTCGAGCAGGTAAAGATAGACTGCAACTTGGGGGATAAAGAGGTGGTGATTCCAACCCCCGGAGAAAGTATCACCACCCACGTGGAAGGGTTTTTGAGTGTTTACACTTACGCTTTTACGCTGGGCCCCCTCGACCACGTCATCATCGATTTCTGCCGTCGGTACCAGATTACCTTAGGCCAAATTCATGCCTCATTTTGGTGAATAGTCATCATGTTCTGATTCTTCTCAAGAAAATTCGAGGTAATTCCATTCACCCTCAACAACCTCATTAGGTTGTACAACCCCCGTCTCTATCGAGGCGGGTTGATTAAACTCCAGCGTCGAGCAACCAGGGTGTTGTTCTTGAGCATTAGGGAAGACAAAGATCGAGGTTGGATGGTTAGGTTTGTTTGAGTGAAGACTTCCGACCTCATCCCGACAGAGAAGATGTTATATCCTGAGAAATGGAACATGAAGCGTAAGTATTATCTCCCTATTAGCTCCCATGCATTATTTAGTTCTTCTGCCTTTTCTTATTAATGTCTTCTTTCGTGATGTAGTGTTTCTTGGATGCCCCGTACGATCCCCGATCTTGAGAGCTGGGTTCGAATATTGGCTTCGACCTCTTCGTATGCCGAGCTTGTTGGCGCGATTTAGCAAAAGGCCGACGGGAGGCCAAGAATCATGGTAAGTTCCCTTTTTGCATATCTGATGATTTGATCATAATATATTTTTATACTTATTCAATTTTCTTGTGTGTAGGCCTGAGCAAAGATGCGGTTATGAGTCCTCCATCTGGCTAGGAGGAGGCTTCGATCCTGGTTCCGAAACCAGCGAAGGATAATAAGAGGAAAAGGGCCTCGAACTCTGAGGACCCAAAGCCCAAGAAAAAGAAGCATACGATTAGCAAATCGAAGATAGATACTATTTCCCTCTCTGCCAATGTACTTCCGCGGCTAAGGGAGGAAGAAAAAGAAGATGATGATGATGGTTCGATGCTGGTGGCGCGAGTGAAGAAAACCATCGAGGGCCTAAAGGACGCTGAATCGGTGGTGGTTATTGAGATCTCGCCTCGGGGTGAGGGGGTCTTTGAGAAGGATTCGAGAAAAGTCCTTGAATCTTCTGAGATCGAGGCTGCCCCCCGTCAAACGGCGAGCATGTCCGAAGGGGCCGTCCTGAAACCCCTCGAGTTGAAAAAAACACCCGAAGCGACTCACATAGGGAAGTGATAGTAGGTGACTCGCCAACTCTCCCTGCCTTTTCTGAAGAAGCAATTCGGGATGCCCAAGCTTTGGGGACCCCCGAGGTAGATGGAGTTCCCAGAGGGAAGGATCCCTTCCGAGATTGCTTTATTGGGGTCGAAGATGCCTCCGACCTGAATGATGTATCCAGCCTCTTCGATGAGACACAACGAACCCTGAATCAGGTAAGTCTTAATTCTTTTATTGATGTAATATTCCTCCATTTTCTGTCTAACTCTTTTTCTTTTCCATACAGGCTTTGGTACTCCATCGGGAGGATTTCTCTAAGTCTCGTGCTAAGCTGAGCCGATTTGAGGACGACCTCCAAGGGATTTTGGTGGAAAGGAATGCCCTCAAACTTCTCCATGGGCAAAAGGGTGAGGAGATTAAGGACCTCCAACTCGATCTGGCTAAGGATCACAAGGAGCCGACCGACTTGATCGAGCAGGTAATGATACTCTTAAAAGCTCATGGGCTTGATTCAGGAAGGGAGGATAATATTTCAATATCACAGCTGCAGCAAAAGAGTGAGAGGATCGAGCAGTTCCGAGAGGAGATCAAGACGATAAAGGCATAGTCCTACGGGTGTAAGGAAGGCATGGACCGCCTTGCTGCAGAGAAAGAGACTACTCTAGCCCAATTGTCATCGGTCGAAGGCCAGCTTCGACGAATTAAGGAAAAGAGCTCGGCTCAGGTAAAGATAGAGGAGCTCAACGCTTAGTTGGTAGCCGAACTCGCATAGGCCAAATATAAGGTCGAAAAGGCAAAGACCGAGGTTCATGCGATGGTGACCATCTATCGGGCGATGCTGCAGCCGCTCAATTCCAAGCGAGAGAGGCCACCGAGACTGCTCAAACCCGAGCACATTGGATCGCCGAACTTGCTAAATTCCAATCTTGGAGGGAGATCTTCGAGGAGATCCACGCTCGAGGTTTCGATTTTACCGAAAAGATAGCAAAAGTCAAAAAAGCATGAAGCTGATGCTAGAGCGTTGGCCTCTTCTGATCACGACGATGATGACAATGATGATGGCAGAAAGGGTGGGTCTTAAAATGGGGAGGAGCCCGAGGAAGAAGTTTCACTCGAGAATAGTTCGGATCTTTTTTCTTTTTCTTTTGTGTAGGACCCCGATTGGTCCTTTCTAAGTACCTTCATGTATATAAAAAAATTCCTTTTTTATCTTTATCTCGACTTTTTCCTTGCGAACATTCTGATTCTCTTTATGTGAAAATTCTGATATACTTCATGCCTTGTGAGAATTTTGACTCACTTATGTCTTGTGAAAATTTTGACTCACTCATGCCTTGTGAAAATTTTGTTCATAAATTCGAAGCTTAGGCAACTTGGTCGAAGTCAAACTAATATAATCTTTATAGTTGGGTGAGTACTTTCTCTAACTCGAAGTAGGAAGAGCCTTAGGTTTTAGTTGAGTGAGGACTCCGCCTTTTTAGTAGACTTTTTAAACGGTTTATAAATTATTCGAAGGCCTGTTTTCATTATGGAATTCGGACGTCTCCGAACTGTGTTAGTTTGGACATAGCCTTAGGATTTGTTTCTTGGGCTAATTTTCTCAATTATACTTCGAACTTGTTCGAAGCGTCAGTCCCCGAGTGGGTGGCATTGTCCTATATAAATCGAGGATTGCCTTTTTAAGGTCTTATGGTCTCAAGTTCACTAATTCGAGCACGTCGATTTTTGGACGGCAGTCCCCTACTAAGAGGTTAATTGTTCCATCTTTTGTTGCGATAGGCCCTTGAGCTAGTTTCCGCAATAGATCAAACGTGTGAAATTGTAAAAGTAGAAATTTATCTAAGGCACGGAACATCTGGTAAGGAAAAAATACTTCATTCAATAGATTATTCATGCGTACATGTTTTGTCATTTGGGCTCGAGTAACCTACATGGACACGATTCATTTGACCATTTGGCCCTTTATGAAATTTACCTATCGAGACCCTGTTGACACGAAGTATTTTCCTTGAAAACATCTGAGGGTGGTACCCCCCAGTATTCGAGGTTGATTGTAAAGAAGCCTCGTATACTGTTGAATTGCTCTAAGTTAGCACGAACAATGCTTGCCTCATTAAAAACCTTGCCGGAAAAACCCATTTGGGACAAAAACCGGTGGAAGGGAAAAGAGTGCAATGCGTGCTTTCCGAACGAAGGACTTTGTGTTTGGATAAAACTTTGATGTCTTCGATCGAACACCTGCAACAAGTTAGTATAAAACATAAATGAAAACGGAGAAAGTCATACCTTAGCAATAATATCGTTTGAGGAGTGATGTGTTCCAATTATTTGGCAACTGTTCGCCGTTCATCATGCCAAGTTTGTATGATCCCTTTCCGATGATGTAGAGAACCTGATACAGTCCTTCCTAATTTGGGTGGAGTTTTCCATCATTTGGGTCTCAAGTATTGAAGGTGACTTTTTTCAAAACTAAGTCCCCCATTCTAAAGTGTCTGAGATTGTCACTTCGGTTATAGTACCTTTTGATGTGATGCTTTTGTGCGGCCATTCGGAAGAGGGAGGCTTCCAGTTTTTCATCAAGTAATTTGAGGCTCGTATTCATAGCCTCGTGATTTGACTCTTGCGTTGTGTATCGAAACCTGATGCTAGGTTCCCTAACCTCGACCGGGATCAGAGCTTCGGCGCCATATACTAAGGAGAACGGCGTTGCCCCCATACTGGATTTTGACGTTGTTCGATATGCCCAAAGGACTTCGGGCAATATTTCTCTCCATTTTCTCTTAGCATCGTTCAATCTTTTCTGTAGATTCTGAATGATGTCCTTGTTTGTTGGTTCGGCTTGTCCGTTCCCACTAGGATGATACGGCGTTGACAAGATCCTTTTTTATTTTGTGATCTTCGAGAAACTTTGTTATTTTGATGTCGATGAATCATTTTCCATTGTCACATATGATTTCGGCAGGCATCCAGAATCAGCATATGATGTGGTCCCAGATGAAGTCTATAACTTCTTTTCTCTAACTTTCTCGAAAGCACGTACTTCAACCCACTTAGAGAAATGGTCAGTCATAAATAAAATGAAATTAGCTTTTCCTGGGGCGGATGGTAGAGGCCTGACGATATCTGTTCCCTATTTCATGAATAGCCATGGGGACAGGACTGGATGAAGTTGCTCTTCGGGCTGGTGGATCATCGGCGCATATCTTTGGCACTTGTCGCACTTTCGAACGAATTCCTTAGTATTTTTTTCCATATTGGCCCAATAGTATCCCGCTCTGATGACTTTGTGAACTAGTGATTCAGCATCAGAATGCTTTTCGCAAGTACCCTCGTGAATTTCTCATAGGACGTAGTCGGTGTCACACGGAACCAAACATATTGCTAACGTTCCATCGAACATCCTTATGTGTAGTGTTCCATCTTCAGCCAATGTGAATCGTGCAGCCTTGATTCATAGAGGCAACGATTCCTTAGGTTCCAATGGGAGCATCCCATTTTTTAAGTACTCGATATATTTATTCCTTCACATTCGAAACGCCATCTGTGAAAAGGGTCCACACCTCAGAAGATGTACTCATTTTTAACAACAGTTCCTTTTCGACCTCGGGTACGACGGCTGGCGTGAAGTCAGCCACGAAGTATTCTAGGATTTGAGACTTGATGGTCATTCGGGGTTGATACTCATTATCATACACACTGATTTCGATGGCCCAATTGGCCAATCGGCCCGAGAGTTTGGGCTTATGCAAAACATTACGAAGAGGATAAGTGGTCACCACACAAATTGGGTGACACTGAAAATATGGTTTTAATTTCATAGAGGCACTTATTAGAGAAAGTGCTACTTTTTATAAGTGTGGGTACCGATTCTCGGCCTAACCTAAAGTTCGACTAACATAGTAAACAGGAAATTGCGTACTTTGCTCCTCTCAAACTAGGACCACACTTACCGCGACTGCTAAATATAAGTAGAGTTGCTCGTCTGCTTTCAGAGTATGAAGCAATGGTGGGCTCGAGAGGTACCGCTTTAAATCTTCCAACGCCTCTTGGCATTCCGGGTCCAAGAAAAAATTATTTCTTCTTCTAGAGCAGTGAGAAGAACCTGTGACTTTGATCTGAAGACCTTGAGATAAACCGGCCTAAGGCGGCTATCCACCCTGTTAATATTTGTACGACCTTAACGATGTCCACTACTGTGATATCTTCGATTGCCTTGATTTATTTGGGGTTGATCTCGATCCCCCGATTTGACACCATAAAGCCGAGGAACTTTCCTGAACCGACCCTGAATGCACATTTCTCAGGATTGAGCTTCATGTTGTATTTTCTCAATATATTCAAGGTTTCCTGCAAATATGTTCAATGATCCTCTGCGCATGGACTTAACTAGCATATCGCCAATATAGATCTCCATTGATTTACCTATTTGTTCTTTAAACATTCAGTTCACTAGGCGTTGGTAAGTAGCACCGGCATTTTTTAGCCCAAACGGCATTACATTATAACAATATGTGCCATACTTAGTGATGTACGAAGTCTTTTCCTGGTCCTCTTGGTTCATTTATATTTGATTGTACCCGGAGTAGGCATCATAAAAACTACGGATCTCATGGTTGGCCGTAGCATCGATCATGCGATCGATATTTGGCATAGGAAAAGTGTCTTTAGGACATGCTTTGTTTAAATCTTTGTAATCTACGCACATCCTAAGTTAATTTCCCTTTTTAGGGACTACAACTATGTTTTCTAACCATTCGAGATATTTTACTTCCCGAATGGATCCAATTTTTAGAAGTTTGGTTGCCTCGTCCTTGATGAATGGATGTTTTACCTCAGATTAGGGCCTTCTCTTTTGTTTTACCGGTCTGAACATCGGGTGCAAGTTCAATCAGTATGATGTGATCTCCAGTGGGACCCCTGTCAAATTTAAGTGGGATCAAGCAAAACAATCCATATTATCGATAAGAAATTTAATGAGCTTTTTCTTGAGTTTGGGAGTTAACCCCGTACCCAGGTATACCTTTTGATCGGGTAGGTATTCGATCAATATGATCTGTTCTAGCTCTTCGACTGTTGATTTGGTGGCGTCGGAGTCCTCGGGGATTATGAAGGATTGAGGAATCCACTAGTCATCATCCTCGTATGTTCCCTGTCGGAAGTGGTTGCTATTTAGCTTCCTATTTTCCTTTGGTCTCCGATCCCTTTGTTGATGAAAGAGCTGATATCGGTATTGCCTCATCGACCGAACATTTCTTTTGCAGCATCTTGTTACCCATACGTTGTTTTCACTCCATCAGGCATTGGGAATTTCAACATTTGGTGAAGGGTTGAGGGGACTGCCCTCATATGGTGAATCCTGGGTCTTCCGAGTAGGGCTTTGTATCTCATATCGCCCTCGATTACATGGAACTTGGTTTCTTGAATAGTCTCAGCTACATTTACCGGTAAAATGATTTAACCTTTAGTTGTTTCGCTGGCCATGTTGAAACCATTACGGACCCGAGCTGCGGGTATGATTTGATCTTGTAGACTGAGCTTCTCCACGACCCTCGATCGATTAATATTGGCTGAACTCGCTGGATCAATTAAAACACGCTTAACCTGAATTTTATTCATTAGGATATAAATTACCAAAGAATCATTGTGGGGTTGAGAGATACCTTATGCTTCCTCATCGTTGAATGATACGGTGCCTTTTGGCACAAAATCTCGGGTCCGTTTTTCCCTAGTGGTTGATACTTTAGTGCGTTTGAACACGGGCCCTTGTGTAATATCGATGCCACTAATGATCATATGAATCACATGTTGTGGTTCTTCCTGCTCGTTTTTCCTATTGGCATCCCTGTCTCTAAAATGGTTCTCAGCTCAATCTCTCAAGAACTCTCGAAGGTGGCCCTCGTTGAATAGACGGGCTACCTCTTCCCTCAGTTGTCTGCAGTCTTCGGTTCTGTGGCCATATGTAACATGGTATTTGCATATTTGATTGGGGTTTCTTTGAAAAGGATCAGTTTGTATGGGTATGGGCCATCTAGTATCTTTGATTCTCCCAATGGTCGACACAATACCTGATGCGTCGATACTGAAGTTGTACTCCGATAATCGTGGTGCCTCTGTGTGATTGCATGTTTATCGAAACCACTTTTGCTCATGAGTCCTCGAGAGCTCTGCCCTCAATCGTTCCTTCAATCATTTTAGATGGGATTGTGTCCTGGCTGCTGTTTCTGCGATCTGCGTTGTATGGCTGATATCGATCTCTGTTTGACTTAGGTTCTCTATCAATATCCCTCTAATTTTTTCCGACGTGCCTGTTCGGATAGACGGAACCGGAAGAGGTCCCCAATTGATCATCCTCGACCCTGATTTTTGACTGGTACCAATTATGTACATCGACCCAGGTTACCGCCGGATATTTAATTAAATTCTGCTTTAGTTGATGAGATGCCACCGAACTTCTTTCGTTAAAACTTTGCGTGAACGCTTGAACAGTCCAATCGTCTGTGACCCGTGGTAGTTCCATGTGTTCCATATGGAACCAAGATACAAACTCCCTCAACATTTCGTTATCCTTTTATTTCACCTTGAAGAGGTCCGATTTCCTAGTCGCAACCTTTATTGCCCCGACATGTGCCTTTACGAAAGAATCTGCAAGCATGACGAAGGAGTCCATAGAATTAGTGGTAGATTGTGATACCAAATCATTTCTCCCTTAGATAGAGTTTCTCGAAATTTCTTCAGTAGAACATATTCGATCCCATCATCTTCCAAATCATTTCCTTTTATGGAACATGTATAGGAGGTGACATGTTCATTGGGATCGGTGGTCACATTGTACTTAGGGATTTCTGGCATGAGAAATGTTTTTGGAATGGGCTTCGGAGCCGCATAGGGGAAACAACTTCTGCACAAACTTCTTTGAGTCCATACCTTTTAAAATCGGTGGTTCCCTCGGTATTTGGTCAACCCGAGAATTATATGTCTCTACTTTCTTATTATTTTCCGCAATTTTCTTTTCTTCCGATTCAATTTGTTTAGTGAGCTCCTCGAGCATCTACATTACGGCAGGGTCAATCCTCGATTTGTTGGAATTTGATCTTTTCGGCAATGGTTCGGTTCTGTGGACGACTTTCGGTTCGACCCCACTCGGCGTTCGATGTATGTTTTGTAGTTGTGTTATAGCGGCTTGTTGAGCCTATAGCATTTTGAATATCAATTGGAGGCTGACTCCGCCATCTCCTCCACCCTACGTACCTCAACCACCAAATCGGTCTTCCCTGTATATGCTTCCTTTGGGATTAGCGCCCAAATTTGCATTTAGGTCGATATGTGAATTGACATCGACTGGATTGGCAATTGGTGCTCCCTCGAGGTTAGCTTGAGGCACCTTGATCCCTGGGGCGGCTATATTTTTGTTTCCCCATGAAATTCGAGGTCGTTGTCCCCATGTGTAGGTGTTGTTCGTGAGTTTGACATGTTTTATCCTGAAAATAAAAACACTTACAACAACAAGCATAAAGTAGTGTGTGTTATCGGAATCAGTATTAAGAAATCACTATTATCATTAGCCACACGGTGGGTGCCAAACTGTTTAGCCTAAAAATTTGGATAACAATTAAACTTATATTGTGGATTTAAGCATATGTGATTTCACCTAACACCAACTGATAAATTATGAGATTAATAACAATAATCAAAAGTAAAGGAAATAATATCAGTATTTGAACAGAACTCAATCCTCGAGTTAGAGTACCCTCAAACGGATTAGAGTAAGAAAAGTTTAGAAATATAACAGGCTGATGAACAAGAATGTAAGCGAGAGAGAATTATATTGCTTTTTTATTAGTGAACAATGTGTCTTAAAAATGAATAGAACTCCTCTTTATATAGTAGAGGAATTCTACTTACGGTATAACTCTAATTACATAAGGAAATCCCATGATTAGCTGATTAATCATTTCTGATTTGATCCATTCAAAGATTTACGCCGTGATACTTGACCAGTCACGGATATCTCACTTTTTCATTATTTTGTTGTCTCCGATCTTACTCGATGCCTGTCTCATTTGGCTTCTGTTGCTACCAACCTCGATCTCAACAGATACTTCGATTCTGAACTTGGTACCTTATCCTCGTGATTGAGTAGAAGTCAACCTTCGATGCAACCTCTTGATCTCGATGAAATAAAAATCGGGTGAGCCCAGTTTTAACCATATACAGAACCATTGAACCTGACTCTGATACCATAATTGTCACCATTAGAAAGGCTACAAAGATCATGAAATAATTAACCTAGTTATATTGGAAGGAACTTGCTGATCTTTTATCACAAAAGTCTTAACTCAAATTTACCTAATTTAAATTCGACAAAACAAATAAAACACAACTGTTTCATCAGTTAGACTATCATAAACTTGTAAAACCAGTTACACTACTCAAGCAATTTGTTTTACTGCTTAGTTTTCCCGAGATGTGAAATCTAGAAATTTGTTTAGAACGTATGCATGATTGCATTAAGAACACATACAATTTATGGAAAACATTTATAATCATATATTTCCATTTGTAATGTTTCTTTTCTAGTTTTAATAAATGAAGTATATGAAACCAATTATAACGAAGATTTAAAACATATAAGGATAAAAATTGAAGCAAACTGAATACCTTTCAACCATTGAACATAGCTGGTCATGAACATATTTGACTTCATCAAAGTCACCCTGTTAAAATTAATGTATTGTCTTGTTCTCATTTGTCAACATTAGTTCAAATTAGTCTACACTAGTTCACATTAGTGCATGAACTAGATTATTAGCTACATATATGTACTAGGGTATGAACTTATATATATATAATGTGTGAACTTATGTGAACATAATTAGTATGTCCACATGAGAAGTAGACTAGATGAATGTAGGAGTTTTACTATAAATACCCCATTTATTCTAGCCATTTGAATCATCAAACCAAATCATGTGAAATTAGAAAAGTGAATGAAAATTATCCTTCACAAATATAAAAAAATTCTCTCTTTGATTTCCTCTTTGATCACTAATCTTCCTACCTCAAACCAACAGTTTGGTATCAGAACCCGTTCGATTAAAAAGTTGGGCGTTAAGAAAAGCTAAACAATGGCTTTAACTAATGGACAAGGAGTGGCTCAGCTATCCATTCCTATGTTCAATGGAGAAAATTATGATTTTGGTACTTGAAAACTAAAATAGTTTTTCAAGCACAAGATCTGTGGGAACTGTTTCAAAATGGTTATAATGAACCAGAAGAAGGAGAAGAACTCACAGATGCAGAAACAAGAACAATAAAGGAGACAAAAAGGAGAGATTCAAAACCTCTTGCTTATATTCAACAAGCAATGAGTGAATCCATCTTTCCAAGAATCATGAGAGCCACAACATCAAATAAGGTCTGGGAGGCTCTACGTGAGGAATTTCAAGGAGATACACGTGTACGAAACATCAAGCTTCAAACTCTGAGATGTGAGTTTGAAAACTTGAAGATGAAAGATGGAGAAAGTTTAAAAGAATATTGCTCCAAAGTTGTTGAAATAGCAAATTAAATGCTATTGTATGGAGAAGTCGTTGAAGATAAGAAAATTGTGGAAAACATCTTGATAAGTTTGACTGAAAAATATGATCCCATAGTCTCTATTATTGAGGAGACTAAGGACATAAAAAATTTGAACATCCGTGAGTTGATGCCATCACTACAAGCACACGAGCAAAGGTTTTTAAGACACTCCGAAAAATCTATTGAGAGTGCTTTACAATCTAATCTCAATGTGTTCACAAAATCACAAGGAGAATCAACAAACGGAGGCAAATCGGGCCGTGGAGGAGGAAGAAATCAACGAGGAAACTACTCCAAACACAAATGTGGAATTTGCAAAAGAAGCAACCACGTGGACAAGGATTGTTTGTTTCAAGGAAAGCCACAATGCAACCACTGCAAAAAGTTTGGTCATGGGGAGAAGAATTGTAGATTCAAGAATCAACAACAAGCAAAAGTCTCTGAAGAAAAAGGAGAGCAAGGCATGTTCTTTGCAAGCTATCAAATGGACAAAGAGAAAAATCACAATATTTGGTTGTTGGATAGCGGGTGCAACAATTATATGTCCGAAAAAAAAGTATTTTTACAAGTGTGGATGACAAAGTGAAGACCGAAGTGAAAATGGGAAATGGTGTCGTTGTTCGAGCAATTGGAAAGGGCTCAATCCGTTTCCAAACAAAGGAAGGTACAAAGTTCATCCATAATGTACTTCTTGTTCCAGATTTAGATCAAAATTTATTGAGTGTTGGGCAGCTGGTGGAAAATGGATATGCTGTCTATTTTGAAAACAATTGTTGCACAATTTATGATAAAAAAGGAGGAAACAAATTGATGGCAAAGGAAATGATGGAAAAGGAAAGAAGCTTCTCATTAACCTTCAATTATGGGGGAGAAGTAGCCATGAAAGCACAAGTGAAAGATGAATCCTGGTTATGACACAAAAGGCTAGGTCACTTGTACTTTAATGGAATGCAATTATTACAAGAAAAAGAAATGGTATATGGGCTGCCAAAAATTGAAGAAAAGGATGGAGTTTGTGAAGGATGTGCTATGGTAAAACACCATAGAAACTCATTCCCTCAATGCGGAGCTTGGAGAGCAAACAAAGCTTTGGAGCTGGTTCATACCAATGTGTGCGGTCCAATGAGTACCACATATCTTGGAGGTAACAAGTATTTTATCTTGTTTATTGATAACTATACACGGATGACTTAGGTTTATTTTATGAAACAAAAATCTGAGGTGTATGGCATTTTTTAAAAATTCAAGAGCCTTGTGGAAAAACAAAGTGGAAAATATGTAAAGGTGCTAAGAAGTAATCGAGGTAAAGAATATACCTCAAAAAAATTTGAGAAATTTTGTGAGGATGAAGGCATTGAAAGGCAACTAACCGTTGGGTACACACCACAATAAAATGGTGTATCCGAAAGAAAGAATCAAACGGTTGTTGAAATGGAAAAAACTATGTTGAAAGAGAAAGGAATGCCAAATACTTTATTGGCTGAAGCAGTGTATACGGCCGTATATTTGATAAACAGGTGCCCGACCAAGGCAGTGCAAAATAAGACCCCCTTGGAAGCTTGGAGCAAGAGGAAACCTTCAGTGAAGCACTTGAAAGTTTTTGGGTGCATTTGCTATGACCAAATCCCGAAAGAAAAGAGGAGCAAGCTTGATGAAACAAGTGAGAAGTGCATTTTTGTTGGCTATAGCTCAAAATCAAAGGGCTATAGAATGTATAGCTTGAAGAGAAAAAATGTCATCACAAGAAGAGATGTGTTGTTTGATGAAGGAGCCAGTTGGAATTGGGAAAAGAATGAGGCTACAAAAAATATAGTGGTGGATGAGAATGGAGAAGAAAATAAGGAGGAAGAAGTTCCAGAAGCTGATCCTTCCTCATCTTCACGCAACGACGCGAGCTCTAGCACTTCGAGTCCAACAAGTACTCCGGTTAAAATGAGAGACCTTGCTGACATTTATGCTTCATGCAACTATAGCATGGTTGAGCCAGCAAGTTTTGAAGAAGCAGCTAAGGAGGAAGTTTGGAAGAAGGCAATGGCAGAAGAGCTCCAAATAATTGAGAAAAATCAAACTTGGGAGTTGGTAAACAAGCCAGTAAATCGAAAAGTTGTTGGAGTAAAATGGATTTACAAGATAAAAATAATCCAGATGCTTCCATCATGAAGCACAAAGCAAGATTGGTTGCAAAAGGGTATTCACAACAGGCTGATGTTGATTATCATGAAACTTTTGCACCGGTGTCCCGCAAAGATACAATTCGGACACTTATTGCATTAGCAGCACAAAAGGGTTAGTTATTATAACGGCTTGATGTGAAATCAGCTTTTTCGAATGGAGAACTTGAAGAAGAAATTTATGTTCATCAACCTGATGGTTTTATGATTAAAGGAGAAGAAGATAAAGTATACAAGCTCAAGAAGGCCTTGTACGGGTTGAAACAAGCACCCCGACAATGGTACAGTCGAATTGATAAGTACTTCTTGCAAAGTGGGTTCATTAAAAGCAAAAGCGAGCCTACTCTCTATGTCAAGAAGCAAGGTAACTTTATTCTTATTGTTGCAATTTATGTTGATGATCTGATTTTTAATGGTAACAGTGAGGCTGCAGTTACTGAGTTCAAAAAAGACATGATTAAAAGATATGAAATGAGTGATTTGGGTCTATTACATCATTTCTTGGTCTTGAAGTTACTCAAGAGGATGATGGAATATTTGTTTCTCAGCAAAGCTATGCTGAAGCAATGCTTAAAAGGTTTAATATGTTTGGGTGCAAAGCAGTACCAACACCACTCGCTTCAAATGAGAAGCTGATGAAAAATGATGGTGGGAAAAAAGTGGACAGCACACTTTACAGAAGTATCATTGGTAGTTTGATGTATCTAAATGCTACGAGGCCCGATATAATATTTGCCACTAGTTTGTTGTCAAGGTTTATGCAAAGTCCCAGTCATATTCACCTTGGATGTGACGACCCATTTCCGGAGTCGTGATGGCGTCTGTCGTGGAACAAGGCAAGCCACCTATTTTATCTAACTAAATACAATTTCCAATATATTCCCATTTTTAACAAGTCTGAAATTAATAATAATAATAATAATAATAATAATAATAATAATAATAATAAATACAAGGTTTTTGGAAAACCAGTTTATGAAATTCAAAAGACCAAATCCTACTAACCCCGGATCCAGTGTCACACAGTCATGAGCTGCTAATACTTAATATAATCAAAAGAAATGACTAACATAGTTTGGAAATAAATACAACGGTAGAAAACGAAGAGAAGACGAGATCACGGTCGCCAGTTGCTACCTCATCAACTCTGATGAAACTGCTACTACTCACTGACCAGAGATAAATCTCGTTGTACCTGGATCTGCACACAAGGTGTAGGGGTAACGTGAGTACACCAACTTAATAGTAACGAAACCAAACTACGGGGTGAGAGATAGTGACGGACTAAACCTCTGATAATTCAAACAACAGTATATAAATTGGACATGACAGTAATATATCAGGAATTAAACATGATGCCTCAATATATGTCTGTAACTCTTCATACTAGCATGAATTCATATAGAATAAAGAATGATGTGTACTCATTAATCAGGCTCTCATAGGGTGGTCCACTCAGTACTAGAATACGGCCTTCAGGCCCAAGGATGTCCATCCCGGATATTACATAAACACAAGTTCCACATTCACCAAGTACTGAGTAAAAAGGCCGATCCATCCCCCACGGAGAAATCCATCTCCGGAACATGATAACCACGAAGAAATCCATCTCCGGAACATAATAACCACGAAGAAATCCATCTCCGGAACATAATAACAACGGAGAAATCCATCTCCGAAATACCTGTGCGTTCACTGGGGGTGTATAGACTCCGGAGGGGCTCCTTTCAGCCCAAGCGCTATATCAAGTCAATGAAGGCATGATTTCAGGATTGCTGCGATGTGCAGTCCGACCACATAACTCTCTCAAAACCAGGCTCCAATCCTCACTCAGTCAGTACTTTCCAGTCTCACTCACAATTCTCCAACATATGAAAATCAGCTCAAACAAATGATAATATAGAATAAACTAGCAACTTAAGAGAATGAGGCATGAAACATATACTATAAAAGGACTGAGTACATGAAAGCAATAATCACAGATAGAGACATCAATAATCGACCATTCCGGTCTAAACACATCGGCGTGAAGCCTTAACATTTATAGTTAGCATGATTTCTATTTCGTTCCAGGTAATCACCACCTTCACAGTACAATATCAATCTGAGATAACCAGTAGACAGTGCCATGGGATGAGCCAGGCTACAAATATTCGGTAAACTCCCGCATGCCCGTCACTTGGCAAGTACGTCGCCTTAATTAACAGCAAATATCAAATAGTTTGGGGTTTCGAACCCTCAGTTCCAAGTTTGGAAGCGTTGCTTACCTCAAACACTGGCTAACACACTACTCTGCAGTTCCCTTGCCTCTAAATTCGGCCTCCTAATGCTCCAAATCTACCAACAATCAGATGTATATCATTATAATATGCTAAGGAACTAATCCCAATCGAAATGTATCAAACATACTCAAAAATTCCGAAATTGGTCAAAACCCGACCCCCAGGCCCACATCCTGAAAATCAGATATCTTTATACCAAACTGTTCTTCGTCATCTCACGAGTTCGTACATATAAAGAACACTAAATTCGCAGTCCAAATGACCCCTCAAATCACCATTTTAAGGATTCTTAATCCCAAGCCCTAATCACCCAATTTACACTGATTTTCCCTAATTTCAACAATAATTCCGACCTTTAACCACATATAAACGAGTTTAGAGTCCAAAAATCTTACCTTGGTGAATAACTATCGAACCCCCTCTTGAAAACCCTTCCAAAAGCTTCAAACATGGATGAAATATTGAGGAAATGGCTAAAATTCGCGAAGGCACATTTTTTATACCTTCTGTCCATTGGGTCCACACCTGTGACCTGCGGAACAGCACCTGCGGATCCCAGGTCGAACCTGCGGAAAAATCCTAAGGCCTCAAATCCCGCACCTGCGATTGACCTCCTACACTTGCGGCCTCGCAGGTGCGGCAATTACCTCGCACCTGCAGAAATCCCCTCATTTGGCAAACTTCTGCACCTGCGGTGCCACGTCTGCTTCTGCGGAACCGCACCTGCGGCTCCCCATCCGCAGGTGCGAAAAACACCAATAACAGAACATAGCAGTGAAAAAAATCATTCAGAACTCCCCGTTAACCATCTGAAACCATCCCGAGCCCCTCGGGAGCCCAACCAACCATACCAACACCTCATATATGATCATTCAAACTTAGTTGCACTCCCGAAACACTAAAAATAACATCGAAACACCAGAATCACATCAAATTCAAGCCTAAGAACTTTGAAATTTCTAAAATCCTCCAATGATGCCGAAACTACCCAAAACAACTCCGATTAACCTGAAATTTTTCAGACATATCCAAAATGAAATTACAAACCTATTCCAACTTCTGGAATTCCATTCCAACCCTGATAGTCTATTTTCCACTGCCGACCGGAAATCACCAAAAACTAACTTTCGCCAATTCAAGCCTAATTCTACACTGGACATCACAAAAATATTCCGAGCACACTCCTAAGTCCCAAATCACCTAACGAAGCTATCAGAGCCATAAAATCCGCATTCCGAGATCGTTTCCTAATAAGTCAACTCTCAGTTGACTTTTTCCATTATAAAGGCTATCTTTTAAAGACTAAGTTACTAAATTCTCACTTAACCATTCCGATTTCAATCCTATCGACTCTAACACATCAATAATAGAGTAACCAATCCATGAAAAGTCAATGACAACAATAAAAATTCAAGTTCTACGTAACGACAGACCGGGTCGTTACATTCTCCCCCACTTAAACATATGTTCGTCCTCGAACGTGCCTGGAGTTGTTCCAACACCACCAAAAATTGTTGTGTAACCTTCCATGCACATATTCGGAGGTGATCCTATGTCACCCTACCCCATCTATGTCCGATAACACAACATAACTGAAATTTCATTATCAAATTCTAACCCATAGACCTTAAAACCAAGTTTCCACTTCTAAATAATTTACAAGTTCAAATCCACGAATATAAGCTTAAATAGACTGAACACGTTGTATCAAACCATATCCGTAACCCAAGAGAAAATCATATAATATACCGCGTGGCTCAACCACTCATAGCGATAACTCCAAACCACAATAATTGTTCAAACAACCTAATACCGGTACATACCCTCTTATCAAACCATGCCTCGTTCTAACACTTCCATACACTGCCGATGATGAAAGAAACACGTATAACCCAGTAACCATTCACCCGATCAGTATCAATCCATACAGAGCCATAACTTGTGCACTCAATAGCCACATACGAAGATTTCAAGTCATTAAATAAAGAAGACTCGCACGAGAGGGCTATCCTGCCACTAACACTTATCATTACCACATCATACTAAAGGTCTGATACACATCGTGAAACCATATCACACAAATACGACACCAAGGATCATACCTCTACCTAACCGAGCTGCAAAGCGTGATCCTATCCAACCGCTGGATCACATGACACACTCCAAGCCACCTTGCTCAAAATCAATAACCACGCGAAAGTCGACATCAATTACTCAAAGTGCATTTCCATAACCACGGGGGAAATTGGACGATACCATGCCACCTGAACCAGAAAGAACATAACCAACACGTCTCAATCCTGCAACAGCTACTTACTTGCCCAACTCAAATCTCGCTATAAAGCCCCGATAGAACTACACCCTATGCACATATATAACCAACAATCACAACTCCTCGAAACACCGAAAGGTAACTCATAGACCGCTCTGAAACACGAATAAGCTCAGTGACAATCAAATGGTACATCCCTCAACAGTAGAATTTCGGAATCAACAATTCTGACTCGGTGCAGGACACACACCCATATTGGCCTACCAATAACTCTAAGTCAACTTTGGCCGCCCACAACAGGTAGATAACTCTCCGAACGTTCATAATGACTGAATCATGACATATACTAACACCTGACTAGCTTTTCTCGCATCCTCGTAGTTCACAACTACAAAATAATATGTTCATGAAAAACTCCCCGTCTCAAAATCCATGAGGCGCACCAATTACTATATTTGATCCCAATTCCACTACTCATATGTATAACACGCCCCTAAAGTTTTATCATTCCGCGAGGGATACCCCCATAATTCCTCTGTGTCACCAAGAAACCTCAAATACCAGCAGTCGATCCGAGGAGAGAGCGTCGTAACACGAATGAAGCACCCTATTTAGACACATTTTTTTGAACACATTAGCCTTTATGAATGTATACTCTCATCCAGCCACCCAATAGTGGTATTCTTTACCTAATCATCTGAAACTGCCAGTTCTGACCTTCCTTCCAAAAACTGAACTGTGACCTCACATATGCCAGTCTCCATCATACACAAAATACCGCATATGCCATGGAATCCTATGATAAATATGAGAACTTCATGCTCCCTTCCTAGCCACAACAACTTCGTACCCAACTAGCCAAGAACTTTCCATTCGATCCCATCTAGAAACAAAATTACTATACATCACCTGGCCCTCACGCCCATAGAAATATACATCTCCAACCGTGGTAGAATCCATCAAGAACTCCCGAATCACACTTGTACAACACCAAACCGTCAGGACTGAATCCTTCTAACTCAACTAAGCTACGCATGCCACCAAATTCCAAGAGAATTGCTAATTACCACCTGTAACCACTCATTACCTTATAAGCACCCCAAGAACTACCCATATCCCTTATCATCCCGATCCGACCTACCACCAAGTTGTCCTACTTATTCAATTCCCTTCTGACTTACCTTCGAAATGATACTTCTTCTTGCCATAATACCACAATTCTCAATCCCGACTCACCGCACGAAACCCGAACATAAAAATATACCGTCTAAGGCTCATAAGCGACTGAATACTCCCTCAATTATCCCCAAATGCACCACATTAGAAAAACTTACCCTGAAGAGACTTCCTGAGAATTTAAAGTCATTACCTTCTCTTTCCTAATACTGATGGATAGAATCCATGATAATGCAAATACACCACAAGTCTTGACATCTTTTCCCGTAACTCTTAGTTCTAGCCCTTCTGACACCTTGAAGACCCTCGATCGCTACATATAACCTTGAATCCGTCTGAACCATTATCGAACGCCATTTACTCTACGAAATTTCAATTACACTAACAGAGTAAATAGAACGACCTGACCCCGCTTGCAATCCACATACTAGGAAAGTAATCCACACCTTTGAGGTAACAAGCACGCTCATACATTGCACACTCCACACTTACCAGTACAAATCCATCATACAATGAATTCCACTATCCGTAAAGTACATTACAACTTGTATCGAAGAAATTTCCATCACTCGAGTCATTCCCTGACTCCACCTCTGTAGGTTATAGTTGATTCACCAACATACCTCGAACCGAAACCAATACAACACATAATCATGTAATCAACTTATCAATAACGAACTCCCCCACTTGGCTCAAAGCCAAGGATCACGACAAACAAGACTATGCCCACACATTATCACTGCCACCATGTTATGGTGGGATTCAACTAAATCCTCCATAAGCTACCCAAATCATCTAACACTCAAATCAATTGCAAATCTCGCATACACCATTGTGATGGTCATGCCAACTCCCACTAGCGATCTAAACTCAATTGAAACATGCATCATTTACTAATAGAGAGAACTTACTACAGATAAACATAAGGGTCACACACCTCAGGACAACCCACAGGAGATACCCCTACCTACTAAATCTCAAAATTTTATCTCCCTGTACACTTCCAAATATCACAGCTATCACACAATCACTATACCTTCCTACAGTAGAACACAACCACTGCCTGCCCTCGAGACATCCCATAAGCGGTATAAGGACCTGAAGCTGATGGCAATACTAACACTGGAGCTATGGTCCAGGAATTCTTGAGCTTCCGGAAGCTCCACTCACACTTGTCTGACCACATAGATACCTTCGTTGGACACCACGTGTCCCTAGAACGCTACTGAACTAAGCCAACAATTCACACTTGGAGGACTTCGCACAAAGCTCCTCCTCCCTATGTCCTTGTAATACCATCATCAAATGCCAAGTATGCTATCCCTGGCTACGAGACTACGGCAGGATGACATCAATAAATACAATAACAAAGGAGTTATAACACAGCTGAATACACCGTCAATCAAATACATGAACGCTGCTGGGGCATTGGTCAACCCAAAAGACATCACCAGGAACTCATAACACAACAGAAAAATCTCCTTCACTCCACAACTAAACCACACGAGAGGTCCTTCAATACACTCACAACTCGAAGCCATATCCTAACTCAATATAGACGTCAAATATCTAATGGTTCTTGCCACATTTCCCGCTAGTCCATTCTTGTCACAATCAACCAACCTGAACACATCTAACCACCAATCAAACTCACCACGTAGTCATCTAGTCACAAAGTTCCATTAATAAGGACACCCACGGACATATAAGTCCCCAATACTATGCTCGCATAAATGAAATCTCGGCACTCAATCTACAGACAAAAATCCGGCCTCAAGTCTTCCAGACTGGACCCAAACATGCTAAAATCACATCCCATTCATGGAAATCACAAACCATCGGTGCACGGCTGATACCGAGCGCTCACGTGCGCGTTTGAATACATGAAAGGAGTTCAAAGAATTACACTTCAGGTTGAATCAATGGATTCACACGACAAGAGTTCAAGAATGTGAGATTTTTCCTAAAGGTTCTGCAGCCTCTCGAAGATAAGTACAGACGTCTCCGTACCGATCCGCAAGACTCTACTAAACCTGCTCATGACTGGTGAGACCTATTTAACCTAGCGCACTGATACCAACTTGTCACAACCCATTTCCGGAGTCGTGATGGCGCATGTCGTGGAACTAGGCAAGCCACCCATTTTATCTAATTAAATACAATTTCCAATATATTCCCCTTTTTAAGCAGTCTGATATCAATAACAATAATAATAATAAATCCAAGGTTTTTCGGAAACCAGTTTATGAAATTCAAAAGACCAAATCCTACTAACCCTGGATCCAGCGTCAAGCAGTCATGAGCAGCTAATACTTAATACAATCAAAAGAAATGACTAACATAGTCTGAAAATAAATACAACGGTAGAAAAGGAAGATAAGACGAGATCATGGTCGCCAACTGCTACCTCGTCAACTCTGATGAAACTGCTACTACTCACTGACGAGAGCAAAATCCCCATGTACCTGGATCTGCACACAAGGTGCATGGGGTAACGTGAGTACACCAACTCAGTAGTAATGAAACCAAACTATGGGCTGAGAGGTAGTGACGGACTAAACCTCTGATAATTCAAACAACAGTATATAAATTGGACATGACAGTAATATATCAGGAATTAAACATGATGCATCAATATAAGTCTGTAACTCTGCATACCAGCATGAATTCATATATAATCAAGAATGATGTGTACCCATTAATCAGGCTCCCATAGGGTGGTCCACTCAGTACTAGAATACGGCCTTGAGGCCCAGGGAAGTCCATCCCGGATAGTACATAAACACAAGTGACACAGTCAGCAAGTACTGAGGAAAAAGGCCGATCCAGCCCCCACGGAGAAATCCATCTCCAGAACATGATAACCACAGAGAAATCCATCTCCGGAACATAATAACCACGGAGAAATCCATCTCCGAAACATAATAACCACGGAGAAATCCATCTCCGGAACATAATAACCACGAAAAAATCCATCTCCGGAATATCTATGCGCTCACTGGGGGTGTATAGACTCCGGAGGGGCTCCTTTCAGTCCAAGCACTATATCCAGCCAACGAAGGCATGATTTCAGGATTGCTGTAGTGTGCAGTCCGACCTCATAATTGTCTCAAAACCAGGATCCAAGCCTCACTCAGTTAGTACTTTCTAGTCTCACTCACAATGCTCTAACATATGAAAATTAGCTCAAACCAATGTTATTATAGAATAAACTAGCAACTTAGAGACTGAGGCATGAAACATATACTATAACAGGACTGATTACATGAAAGCAATAATCACTGATAGAGACAACAATAATCGACCATTCCGGTCTAAACACATCGGCGTGAAGCCTTAACATTTATACTTAGCATGATTTCTATTTCGTTCAAGGTAATCACCACCTTCACACTACAATATCAATCTGAGATAACCAGTAGACAGTGCCATGGGACGAGCCAGGCTACAAATATTCGGTAAACGCCTGCATGCCCGTCGATTGGCAAGTGCGTCACCTTAATTAACAGTAAATATCAAATAGTTTGGGGTTTCGAACCCTCAGTTCCAAGTTTGGAAGCGTTACTTACATCAAAAACCGGCTAACACACTACTACGCAGTGTTCTTGCCTCTAAATTTGGCCTCCGAGTGCTCCAAATCTACCAACAATCAGATGTATATCATTATAATATGCTAAGGAACTAATCCCAATCGAAATGTATCAAAAATACTCAATAATTCCGAAATTGGTCAAAACCCGACCCCCGAGCCAACGTCCCGAAATTCAGTAATTTTTATACCAAACTTTTCTTCGTCATCTCACGAGTCCGTACATATAAAGAACACTAAATTCGGAGTTCAAATTACCCCTCAAATCATTATTTTAAGGATTCTTAATCCCAAGCCCTAATCACCCAATTCACACTAATTTTTCCCTAATTTCCACCATAATTCCGACCTTTAATCACATATAAACGAGTTTAGAGTCATAAAATCTTACCTTGGTGAAGAACTATCGAATCCCCTCTTCAAAACCCTTCCAAAAGCTTCAAACCCGGATGAAATATTGAGGATATGGCTAAACTTCGCGAAGGCACATTTTTTATACCTTCTGTCCAGTGGGTCCGCACCTGAGACCACTTACATGCACCTGCGGATCCCAGGTCGCACCTGCAGAAAAATCCTAAGGCCTCAAATCCCACACCTGCGATTGACCTCCCGCACCTGCGGCCTCGCAGGTGCGGCAATTACCTTGCACCTGCGAAAATCCCCTCACTTGGTCAACTTCCGCACTTGCGGTGCCACGTCCGCTCCTGCGGAATTACACTTGAGGCTTCCCATCCGCATGTGTGAAAAACACCAGCAACAGAACATAGCAGTGAAAAAAATCATTCTAAACTCCCCGTTAACCATCTGAAACCATCCCGAACCCCTTGGGAACCCAACCAAACATACCAACACCTCATATATGATCATTCAAACTTTGTTGCACTCCCGAAACACTAAAAATAACATCAAAACACCAGAATCACATCAAATTCAAGCCTAAGAACTTTGAAATTTCTAAAATCCTCCAACGATGCCGAAACTACCCAAAACAACTCCGATTAACCTGAAATTTTGCAGACATATCCAAAATGACATTACGAACCTGTTCCAACTNACCGGACATCACAAAAATATTCCGAGCACACTCCTAAGTCCCAAATCATCTAACGAAGCTATCCGAGCCATAAAATCCGTATTCCGAGATCGTTTCCCAATAAGTCAACTCTTAGTTGACTTTTTCCATTATAAAGGCTATCTTTTAAAGACTAAGTTACTAAATTCTCACTTAACCATTCCGATTTCAAGCCTATTGATGCGAAGCTAGAATTCATAGTTTAACATGTTATATGCCTTACATTTTATGTGCGTTAATGATAAAAACACACGTTTTATGTGCTTAATGGAGTTTATTTCATGTGTAGGTGAATTGGAGATGGAAACCGAGCTAAATGGATGCAAATACGTCAAAAATACGCTTAAGAGGCGAAGAGGGAACACCCTGGCCTTATCCAGGCATTTGGCCCCTAAAGCCAGGCATCCCTTGGCGTTAGGGAGGCCTTAGATCCCAAACGCTCGGGTCCCTCGTTTCGGTCAATTCCGAGTTTTGACGAGTTTAAGTGTTTCCCGGTTGGAATAGAAGTCTCCTACACGTTTAGGGTTTGTCCTAAACATATAAATAGACCCCAAAAATACAACTTAGAGGGGATTCGAAGAGACAGACGGCAAGACATCAATTTATATAGATTTTCTTCATTACTTTGTAGTTTCATTATGCAAGTTATTTTAGAGTTGATTCTTTTGAACATGTTCAGCTAACTTCTTTAATCTATGGTCTTGGTAGAACCCGTTGGAGGATGAACTTATTGTGTTATTAATAGAGTTCCGATGGGTTGATTAATCTCTATTTCTTCAACTACGTTCTTGTTGTAGTTAATTGAATAGCCATCAATTAGTTGTGCCTATTTATTATGTATCTACTTGAGAGAGAGTGCATATTTAGGTAGTTGTTTGAACAACATCACTCCCGGAGTATAGATGAAATTCATAACCGAGGGTTTAGAGGTTGGATTAGAGATAACGATACCTCGAGTGCAATCTAAAGGGAACTGTAATGCAATCTAGCCAGCGTAACTTGAGAGAGTGCGTCTAGTAAATTATCATAATTACTTGAGAGAGATTTATGGTAGATAGAGTGTTCATGATTGATAGAGACAACTAATCAAGCTATATAAAGTATCCGAGAAGTAAATTCACCGACGGGGGAAACCATAACCTTAGATCTTTATTACAATTGTTTACACCTTAGCGTAGTTAATCTTTAGTTTTAATCTTTAGTGTTAGTAATTTAAATAACATCAAGTGACAGTTGAGTATTCTAACAACTTGCTTGATACGTAAATTCCCTGTGGGATCGACTCTGGGCATAATACCTCGGATTATATTTTCAACGCCCGCGTAGTCTTTTATTAAACATAGTTGAGCGTGATCAAATTTTGGCGCCGTTACCGGGGAATTAATGGTATTATCAAGTGTAGCTGTAATTGTACATATTATTAGGTTTCAAGTTG
>ML413224.1:0-47939 GCA_005239525.1 Nicotiana knightiana
TTCTTGGTATAACGTGTTAAGAGATTTTCTTAATAAGTTGTGTACATGAGTGTAGTTTGACTGATCGAGGACGAGCAAAGGTTTAAGTGTGGGGTCTCTTCTCTCTGACTTTCTCGAAAGCTTGTGCTTCAACCCATTTAGAGAAATAGTCAGCCATAAACAAAATGAACTTAGCTTTACCTGGGGCCGATGGCAGAGAGCCGATGATGTCCATCCCCCATTCATGAATGGCCATGGGAATAGGACCGAGTGAAGTTGTTCTCCGGGCTGGTGGATCATCGGTGCAAACCTTTGACATTTATCGCATTTTCAAAAAAACTCCTTAGAGCCTTTTTCCATGTTGTCCCAGTAGTATCCTGCTCTAATGACTTTGCGAACTAGTGACTCGACGTCGGAATGGTTCCCACAAGTGCCTTCAATGAACTTCTCGTAGAACATAATTTGTGTCTCCTAGTCCCAAACACACTGCATTGTCCATCGAATGTCCTTCTATATAATGTTCCGTCTTCGGCTATTGTGAAGCGAGCAACTTTAATTCATAGGTCCCTCGATTCTTTAGGGTCCGATGGGAGATTTCCATTCTTCAAGTACTCGATGTATTTATTCCTCTAGTCCCAGGTTAAGCTTGTAGAATTTATCTCGGCATGTCCCTCCTCGATCACGGATCTCGAGAGTTGAACGACAGTCTCCGAGCTGATCTCGCCTTCCTCGACTAATGACCCTAAATTTGCAAGTGCATCGGCCTCGCTATTTTGTTCCCGAGGTACATGTTGCAGAGTCCATTCCTTGAAACGGTGCAAAGTTACCTGCAATTTGTCCAAATATCTTTGCATCCTATTATCCTTGTAACTAGTTAATTCCAGTGAAGTTTAAGTTTCAGTCCAGAATTAGGATACTTGGTGAAATATTAGGCTGTATGCAACTTTGTTTGATTGGATCTACAAAATTACCTTCCATTGATTTGCAATCAGTTAAAATAGGATGTGAGAATTTGATGGGCTCATTCCATTGACCCGGTTCTTATTTATGATTGTCAGGTTAGCCTAAGCCAGTACTTGAGTGGCTTTGGGCCTGGCAGAGGCGACTTCAACAGGCCCATGTTGGCCTGTTCAAATTTCGACCTGTCCAAATTCCCCATTACAACATCTGACCGGTGGTCAATGTTGTAGGCTCATTCAATTATTTGATAAAGCTTAATCTATTCTTTCACATGTATTCGTTTGGTCCAGTCAATTAATCATGACATCCTTGAAAACTTGAGTCTGTATAATTCTCACAAAGTAGCTACTTAATATTGAAAATGCAGACTGACTTTACTCTCCATTCTTATGATGGTCAAAGCCCTCTCTACTGAACAACCCTACATTACCCTTAAAGAAAAGTCGATTACCACAGGGCCAAGATCACACGTTTATTCTACATACCTTCCACAACCTTGGGATTTGTCATAAATAACCTCAAACATTTGAAATACATGAACAATTCCCGATGAATATACGTAGAATACTTTAGATGCCCTTTTAATCTGCTATCATGATTACGTACATGTTTGCGTGATATAATTATGATTCTAAAATAAAATCAAAGTACGCATTCATCGACTTTTGCCAAAAACCATCTTGATAATTAATAAAGCATGATTAATTGTGTACACGTACGAGTGACTTGATTTTAGTGCACCAAATAAAACGGATTTACGCACATGTGATCCGTTTCAAAGATAAATTAATACGTCATAATTAAAAGCAGTTAAAAAAGTAAAACACACAAAGTTTCTAAAAATGAGTAATTAAACAATTTAATTAAGTCATGTATGATTAAAGTTCATGTGCTAAAACTATGAAACCCGAGAATGCCTAATACCTTCTCCTAGGTTAACAAAATTCCTTACCCGGTCTTCTGATTTCGCGGACTTTAAAACATAGTCCATTTCCTCAATTTGGGATTTTAAAATAAACCGGTGACTTGGGACAACATAACAAATATTTGAAGTGGCGACTTTACTTAATAAATAATCTCATTTCGATTAATGACACTTTAATTGGAAAAACTCCCTATTTCTCGGCTCAAGCTCTCAATAGCTCAAAACTCTGCTCTCAACCCTCAATACTCACACTTAATAGGTACCTACACTCGCTGGGGGTGTACATACTTCAGAGGGGCTCCTTCAGCCCAAGCGCTATATCGCTGCAGCGTGCAGCCCGATTCAATATATAATTAGCCATAGGCTCGTTCTGGCGTGCAACCCGATCTATAATATATAAATAGCCGTAAGGCTCATTGCGGCGAGCAACCCGATCCATATACATTCAACCCTCAGGATCGTTGCGGCGTGCAACCCGATCCATATACACTCGCATAGCTCACAGCTCGGCACTCATGCCCTATCTCATTCACCAACCTCTCTAGCCTCTCGGGCTCTCAAAAATCATACAAATCAGCCCCAAAAGAGATAATAACATGTATCAACCAAGAAAACAAGAGGATATGGAAATATGATACGCAAGTAAAATTGTGACCGAGTACAAGACAACAAATGGCAGCTAATTCAACAAGTATACGACTGTTGCGGGTCCCAACAATGAAATCATATGGCCTAAGCATGATTTCTAACATGAATTGCAGTCAAATTTCAATAAAAACAGAGGGGCCATGTAGTTAAAACTAAGCTATTTGACTTTACAGCTTCATAGGACAGACCAAGTCACAATCTCTCACGGTGCACGCCCACACGCACGTCACCTAGCATGTGCATCACCTCCAAAATAATCACATCATACCAAAAACCAGGGTTTCATACCCTTGGGACTAGATTTATTTATTGCCTTTGCCTCGCGAGTCGGCCTCCGAATGTACCGAATCTAGCCACAAGTAGTACAATACAATTGATATAGGCTAAAGGGATCAATTCGACAAAAACCTACTAAATTAGAGCCAAAATCCCAAATCGGCTTAAACTCGGCCCCCGGGCCCACATCTCAAAATCTGACGAAAGTCACAAAACCCGAAATCCCATTCACTCACGAGTCTATCCATAAAAAATTTATCAAAATCCAACACCATTTGGTCATCCAAATCCTCAAAATTTACTCTCCAATTCTCTAGCCCTAAACCCCAAAATTTTACGTAAAAAACTCACCATCTATGTGTAAAATCAGTGGGGAAACATCATTATTGAATATAAATGGGCACAAGGAGCTTACCTCAGTAATAACTTCGAAATCCCTCTTAATATCCTCCAAAATTCGAGCTCAAGGTGATGAAAATGGTGAAAAATCTCGAAGTCCCGTATTTATATGTTCTGCCCAGGCCCTTTCGCACCTGCAGCCTCATTTCCGCACATGCGGAATCGCTCCTGCGCTAAAATATCTATATCTGAGGAAACCACTAAAATCACTGGGCTCGCACTTGCGCTCCAGGTCTCGCACCTGCGGAGGCGATTCTGCGGCCCCTTATCCACTTCTGTGGAAACATCCTTCCCCCAATATCTCGCATATGCGGAGCCCTTCTTGCATCTGCGGGCTCGCAGATTCGCATTCCCTATCGCACCTATGATTTCTCCAGGCTAGCCCAACTTCGTATCTGCGCTAATCCTTTCGTATCTGCGCCTAATACCCTGCAGGTGCTATTACACCAACAACCGGCCAACTTCAGCAACTTCACCAACTAAAACCAAGTCTGTTAACCACCTGAAATCAACCTGAGGCCCCCGGGACCTCAACCAATCATACCAACAAGTATTATTACTCAATAAGAACTTAGTCGAATCCTTAAATCAGCTCAAACAACATCAAAAACATGAATTACATCCAGATTCTAGCCTAATAAACTTCGAAGCTTCCAAATTCTACAAACGACGCCGGACCCTATCAAATCACGTCTGATTGATCTCAAATTTTGCACACAAGTCATAAATGATACCACAAACCTATTCCAATTTTCATAAATCCAATCCGACTCCGATATCAAAACTTCCAGTCTCAGTCAAACTTACCAAAATTTTGACTTCCGCCAATTCAAGCCTAATTCTACTACAGACCTTTAAATCACAATCCAGACAAGATCCCTAGTCCAAAAATACCTAACGGAACTAATGGAATCATCAAAATTCAAATCCTAGGTCATTTAGACATAAGTCGACACCCGGTCAACTTTTCCAGCTTAAAGTTTCAATTAAGAGACTAAATGTCTCAATTCACTCCGAAATCACTCCGGACCTGAACCAACTAACCCAATAAGTCATAATACAATTGTAGATCATAAAAGAAGCAGAAAATGAGGGAACGAGGCTACAACTCTCTAAATGACCGGCCGAGTCATTACAGAAAATTACATAGATTCAGTAACAAATTTTCTTCTTCCCTTTTGTCTAAATGTAGTCATTTGTATCTTGTCCATAAGATTTGGGCCTGTAGCTTGATCGGAAAGATCCTTCTAATTATAAAAGATAAAATTTCCATGAATGATTCTCCATTTAGCCAATGCATCTGCTACTTGATTAGCTTCACAATAACAATGCTGGGTGGAAAACTCGTAAGATTGCAAGAGTCGTAGAATATCCTTAATTACGTCCTGCATTTGCCAAGATGGATCATACATACCTTTCAACATGTTAAACAAGATCAAAGAGTCACATTCTAAAATCAAATTGCGATATCCATAGTCGATGCACCATTTAACTCCAATAAATGTTGTTTTAGCGTTAGCTAAGTTACTAGTACCCCTTCCTAGTGGTTGTGCAAATTCCATAATCAAAATACCATTAGAATTTCTAATTAATGATGCCCCCTGATCCCATATTCCTTTCTCCATCCCTACTATCATCTATGTTAAGCTTAAACTAATTTTCAACTTGTTTAATCCATCTAACAATAGTAGTTTCAAGAGTAGGAACAAGTGGACAAATTTGTTTGCAAATGACATCCCATTGGTTGCCCTAATCCTTATTTAGATTCTTTGCAATAGACCATCTAAGGTGTGATAGTATTTGATGAAGTATTCCGGCCACATAAACTCTAGAGGATCCATATCTGACTACGCATCTCGCCTTCTATATCTCCCAGCAAATAACTATAGGAGTAATCCTCAGAATCTCCTGATGAATAAAATTCTTGGGCTTCATTGACCACCATCTTAAAATAATCAATTTGATGGACACATATAAGGATTCTTTCAAGGTTAATGAAAAAAAACTAGCTTATTGAAAACTAATTTCTTTCAAGGTTAATGGAATTTTTTTGTAAAAATAGCTTGTTTAGTAGATTTTAGTCTCTTACTGACGATATAACGCTTGAACATGCGAATATTTGTGTCCAAATTTCCATCAACTAAAAGGGTATCTGAAAATATACAAATATATCTTTTAATGAATTGAAATTTTTTTGACTATGGAAGTATGTGCTAAAATAATATTCTTTATCATAAATGGTGCATTAAAATTTCAAGATATTTGTCAAAATCTCGAGACTTATTATCGATAATCTTAGAAATTTATAATTATGGAGGAATAATTTTACAAAGATCATACTGCTCTAAAGATGGGTGTTATTATTATAGATAAAAAGTTGTTATTGAGAAGTAAAAGATAATATAAAAATTTGATTCCGACAAAAACTTGACAGTCATATTGAAGTTTTGTTATAAATGCTTTTATAGAGAAATCTAACTATACCATTAGTGTAAATAATTTTTTACATTACCAAGTCATAGGGGTAAGCCTATTTAAAATGTGAGATTCGTAATCTTGAAAATAATACATATCACATGCTACAACATGTAAAGGTGACCTAACGATGTAAAAATTGATGTGTATGTAACTCAAACTCTTTTCAAATAAATCAAGAAAGGAAAGAGCTTTGCTTGCATAATTCTTGTCTAAATTATCCGATAAAAAAAGAAAAGAAAAGGTCAGGCTTAATTAGCAAGACACGTAAAGATATTTTTCCTAACCTGAATCAGAAACCTAAGCGAAACTTTACCTCTCATAACTTTTTTCCTTTGGGCGTTTGGTTGTTATACATTGTCTAATTTCTTTAACTGCCTTTAGGGTTAGGAGGAACAAACTACATAAATATTTCTTTATATATTCTGTGTTAAGAGTGAGAGATAATAAAAGTTTTGATAGTGATGGAAGGGAAAAGAGTGGATGCAACAGTGGATTACATATCAAAATTGCCAGGGCCAATTTTGCAGAATACTATGTCTTTCCTTCTTGCTAAAGCTGTTGCACAATTGAGTACATTGTCCAAGTCTTTGAATAGAACTTGGAATTCTCTCTCCGACTTAAACTTTGGTCATATACTTTCAAAAAACATATATAACAGAACTTGTGAACGTTGTGGATCAAATTCTAGCAAATCGGCAGAATCAGAAGGTTTCTATACAAAAGTTTTGGTTAACATTACCGTCTTGTCATTGGAATTCTTATATCCATAGTTGGGTTAATACACTTGTACTCTTAAAATCAAAGAGTTGATTTTAAGTATTGATACACTTGACAATGATTACAACACTTTGCCTGAAGCAATCTTTGCTGCCAAAGACCTAAATGTTCTTGAGTTACATGGATTTAAGTTTCAATTGCCCCACAATGGCATAAAGTTTTCGTCTTTGACAGTGTTAAACCTCTCTAAGGCCCTTTTGGGCGAGCACTTCATTCAAGCTCTATGTGAAAGTTGCAGTAGCTTAGAGGATTTAACTTTAAATGAATGTCGCGGACGAGCCAGTTTACAAATTGTACGAACTTTACCCAAACTGAGGACTGTTTTGTTGGCTCGTCTTTTTGGATTACAGACGGTTGATATTGTAGCCCCCAATATTGAAAATCTTTGCATTGGCAGCAGCGATTGGATGTAATTGGAATAACTGCTTGCAAAGCATTGAAAATTTGTACCTCCATTGTGTGGGTGTTTCCGATGAATGGTTACTGGACATTTTTTATAGTCTACTCAACCTTGAAGACTTGTGGTTATCTAGTTACCATGCATTGAAGGCAATCAAGAGCACTAGTGACCGGCTTGAAGATGCTCCTAACTTATTAAGCTTCTCTTGTGATTGTAGTGATCAACTGCCAACACTCAAATTGAAAGCTTCACCTTTTCTAGAAGTTTATCTCTACTTGTGCTAGGAAACAACACTTGATAATGTTTGGTACTCTGAGCTCATGAGATTTCTTGGAAGCTTCAAGCAATCAAAGGCTATTGAGTTTTTTTGTGACAGTAAAAAGGCAATAGTTATACCAAAGGACATGAGAAAAAACTTAGTTCCTCCACTCTATGGTACTGAATTCTTGCATATAGAATTTGAGAAATTTAGAGAGTTATTAAGTTGGATATCTCCTCAATTGGACACCCTGTGTTTTGTTCGAGGTCGTCTATGCTTGAAGAGTACCCTGAAGGTTATATATGAAGATGCATCAGATGGAGATGAGAAAACATTTTGTGCATCTTTGCCTTTGAAATATTGTTGGAGGAATAAGCTGAAGGAAGTCAAAATGTAAAACTTTACAAGTATGGAGGAACAGGAGCTGAGAAATTATCATTTTAAAAATGAAGATGCATCAAAGATGATTAACATATTCAAGAAATGCAGCCTAAGCCCAAGATTTCACTTTAATAGATTTACTCTATGCAGAAGTTTCATGATTTATGTTACGCGACGCCTTCCTGAGATTCCTTGGAAGGACGACATAAGACTATGAAACTGATGTCAGTGCATTTGTTATCCACCAACTGAGGTCCCCTCCGTATGCTAGACGAGATTGTCAGTGCCGTACGGAAAAATTTATGTCAAGAACAATTGAGAGAACAGTAATGAGAATTGAAAGAAATCTTGATTGTATTAATGAGAGCTATTACAAAAGAAGTCAACGCGGTGTCGAGGGGGAGAGACACCAGTAAAGAGAATTGCTTGCTAGAAAGTGTTTGATTGCTTGATCTCTCCTAATAATGCTTAAAAAAACCAAAGTTACAATACTTGACCTAAATAAGCTATAGAATCATAATGGAAAAATATGGAATAAAACTACTCTATATTTATAATGAAAAGAACTTAGTTTTCTACAAAGTAGAAAATGGTCCGTTGTCAGCAAGTTTGACTTAGGCATCAAAATCTGTGCGCGCGACGCTATTGGCATCTGCCTGCGGCTGGGCGCTAGCGAGGGATATCAGTGGGGCGACAGAGGCACTTGCGCGCTTGTCACTTGGCGCGACCAAGACCATGGGACCCTCTGTGGAGCTAGGCATTAGGAGGCTTGCCAGGACACCACGGGGCGCATTCAAGAAGTCATGGGGCATGGCAGGAAAGCCACCCATGACATTCTCTCCCACTTGAGTTAGTGACGTCCTCGACGCCTTACTTGTAAGATAATCTTCAATTAGGCTCTTTTAGGCTTTGAGGTTTGTTCCCCTCTCCCTGGTATTCTCCTCTGCATCACAACCCTGCCATTTCACCAAAAACTCTTGGTGATCCTTCCTTGAGGTGTGAATCACCCGATCATCAAGTATGGCTTCAACACGTCTTTTCCTGGTTGAATTGGGGCTTCGAATACTAGGTATTTTGAGTTGGCTCCGTGAAGGGTCCTTCGTGTCTTCCCCAAAAGGTTTCAGAAGGCTGACATGGAAGACGTGATGGATTTTCCACTAAGCTGGGGTATCCACCCGGTATGCAACTTTACTAGTGCACCTTTCAATGGACCAGGGTCCAATGTATTCTTGCAATAGACGAGGGTCATGGACCCCTGCAAACAAGAACCGCTTTGGAATTTTGACCATCACTTTGTCTCCTACTTGGTATTCAACAAAGAGACGATTTTGATCAGCATGCCTCTTCATCCGCTTTTGGGCTTTGACCGGATAGCTCCGCGCTATATCCAGATTTTTCTTTCATTCTTTTGAGAAGCTAGAAGATCGAGGATATTTCTACATGTTTGGTGCATTCACAGTGTGTGGGAGTTGCGGTTGCTTCCCGGTAACAATTTCAAAAGCGCTTTTGTTTGTACTAGAGCTCTTTTGTGAATTGAAGCACAGTTGAGCAGCATCTAGAAGCTTCACCCAATTCTTCTGCGATCCGGTAACAAAGTGGCAGAGATATTCCTCCAATATACCATTGAACCGCTCCGTCTGGCCATCGGACTGCGAATGTAAACTTGAGCTTTGACTCAATTTTGACCCGAGGCACTTAAATAGTTGGGTCCAAAAGTTTCTAGTAAAGCATGAATCGCGGTCACTAACGATGTCTTTAGGTAGGCCCCAATATTTGACGACATTAGAGAAGAAGAGTTGAGCTGTATCTTCTGCTGATATATATTGTGGTGCTGCAATAAAGGTGGCATACTTGGAAAACCGATCCACCACAACCAAGATAGTTGTGAGATCTCTGACCTTGGGCGATCCGATGATGAAATATAGAGACACGATGTCCCAAGGTCTCTTTGGGACAGCTAGTGGTTCCAATAGTCCCGCATGTATCAAGCGGCCAAACTTGCCCTTCTAGCATACTAGACAAGTCCTCACATACTGAGCAACACCATCGGCCATTTGAGGCCAATAATAGGCACGACAAAGTAATGCCATGGTGCGTTCGCCGGGATGGATGGCCCACAGAGTATCGTGACATTCTGTCAGAAGAGTCCTTCTCAAATCTCCTCTTTTAGTAACATAAAGTCGGTTCCCTTTTACCTTCAGGAAACCATCCTTCATGTAGAACTAGCGAGTTTTGTCCTGTCCTACTAGATCAACCAAATACTGTGCAGCAGGATCCTTGATGAGTAGATCTTGTATCTGGTTTTTTATGGTGGTAGCTACTTCGCTCCCCCTTAGGATGGAGAGTAGGCAAACTGATGCTAGGTCAACTCTCCAACTGCGCGCATCAGTAACATGATTTGTCTTCCCACTTCTATACTCCAGGTTGAATGGAAATTCTACTAGGAGTTCATGTCACCGGGCCTGCCGGCCATTCAGCTTCGGCTGGGTCATGAAATGACTAACAACTATGTTGTTTGTCTTGACCACTAACGGGGATCCCAGCAGATAATGACTCCAAAGGTGTAAGAAATGAACAACATACAATAATTCTTTCTTGTAGGCGGCATAGCGCCGCTATGAATCCTTCAGCTTCCGGCTCTCGTATGCTACGAGATGCCCATCTTGTAGTAAGACTCCGCCAAGAGCATAGTCAGAAGCATCCTTTTGTACCTCGAATGGCTTGGCCAAATCAGGGAGGGCCAAGACAGGGCTACTAGACATAGCCTCTTTTAATGCATTGAAGGCCTCCGCTCGCTTGGGCTCACAATCCCAAGGCGTGACCTTCTTGAAGAGTTCTGTCAATGGAACTGTGATAAGGGAGTAATTCTTCACAAATCGCCGCTAGAAATTGCATAGGCCAAGGAACGCCCTCTAGGCGTGGATATCCTCAGGCGGCGACCAATCTGTGATAGCTTGGATCTTTTGTTGGTATATCTTGATCCGCCTTTCCTCAATGACATGTCCGAGGAAGTCGATCTGTTTTTTAGCAAGGGAGCACTTGGATAGCTTTGCATATAATTCATGCCCCCGCAACCTGGCTAGGATCTTCCGCAAGTGCTCTAGGTGTTCTTCCAGGGTTTAGCTGTAAACCACAATGTCATCCAAATAGACCACCACGAATTCGTCAATGTATTCTAAGAAGACCTAGTTCATCAGGGTGAAAAATGTGGCAGGAGTGTTAGTCAAGTTGAACGGCATAACCAAGAAGTCCAACGAACCGTATCTTGTCACACAGGTCGTCTTGTGTTCATCACCCTCAGCAATTCGAACTTGCCAATACACTGTCTTCATGTCAATTTTAGTGAACACCGTCGCACCCCCCAATCTATCGAACAAGTCTTCCATGAGCGAAATAGGATACTTGTTCTTCACAGTTATTTTTTTAGAGCCTGATAATCCACACAAACTCGTAGACTACCATCATGTTTCTTTTGGAATAACACAGGGGACCCATATGGGGACTTGGAGGGTAAAATGATCCATGTGTCTAGCATCTCAGTCAATTTTCTCCAAAGCTCGATGAGTTCGGGTTGTTACATTCTATAAGGCGCCCGGGCAGGTGGCTTCGCACACGGCACCAACTCAATCTCATGGTCCATAGTGCGCCTAGGCTGGAGTCGCTTTGGCATCTCCTGTGGCATGACGTATTCAAACTCCAGTAGTGGATTCTTTATAGGTGTAGGGATGGGACTCGCTGAGAGTTCTACCTCATCAATGCATAGGGTAGTCAGGAACGTAGGTTTATGTCTTTTGACTCCCTTCTTCAGTTGCAAGGCTGAGATGTTCTCAGCGGCCGTCTTCATGGGCATGCACGGGATAATGCAGGGCTTGGCCCCATTTGCTCCCATCATTAGAAGCATGTCTTCATATGGTACGGGCATGGTGTTGGTTTACCTCAAGAATTCCAGCCCAACTACTCAACTCAAAGTCATCTATGACCACCACTAACAAGTTGAATTTTCCTTCATAAGGACCCATCTTCACTAGTACTTCTTTGGCTATTCCACCCACTGGTTGAGGAGGTGAGTTGATAGCCTTGACATGAACTCTGCCCTTTCCTACAACTATACCAAGACGCTCCACCTGAGTTGAGGCCAAGTAGTTGTGGGTAGCACCCATATCTATCATCTCTCGAATGGGTTTGCCATTCACCTTCAGTTCAACGAACATCAAGGTCCTCTCTTGTTTACAAGGAGTCCTCTCATTCGTTTTCTTTTTCCCTTTCTTGGTGATTGGACAGAGGTCTCTGCATCATCTAATTCGTCATCCGTCCAATCATCAAAAGCTTGATGGGCGTTCATTTGTGCATGCGGGCATTCATTATTCCAACGTGGCCCGCCACAATGACGACATCTTGAAGGAGGCTTTCTGTGATGACCCAAGGAGTCATTTTATGAATTAATACTCTGTTATAGGCTTATTAGCCATAAAAATATTTAATTTTAACTACCTCAATTTGCGTGTGCAGTTCGGGCGTAAAAGCGGAAAGCTTTTATGTGAATATATAAGAAATACTAATTTTTAGAATTTAAAGTTTGGTTTTAGTTGACTTGAGTCAACATTTTGAGTAAAGATACTCGGATATGTGTTGAGACGATCCCGGGAGATCTGCAGTAAAATATGGGACTTAGGGGTATGCCTGTAATTTAATTCCGAGGTCCCAAGCCTTAGAAATCAATTTTTGAAAGAAATTATTTTGTTGAATTATTAATGAAATAAAGAAAAGAATTAATATTGGAAACATGAGTATCGGGCCCGTATTTTGGTTCCAGAGCCCAGTACAAATTCGTTATGGTATTTAAACGCTATCTGTGGAATTTGGTGAGAAACGGAGTTTATTTGACGTAATTTGGACGTCTGGTTTGAGAAATAGTGAACTTTAAGTGTTCTTGAGAAAAATGATGAGTTTTGAGGGTTAATTCATAGTTTTACATGTTATTTTCACAATTTGATCACACGAGCAAGTGCGTATGATGTTTTTAGACTTGCGTGCATGTTTGGTTTAGAGTCCTGAGGGCTCGGGTGAGTTTCAGATAGGCCACGGGATGTTTTAAACTCATAATTGCAGCTGTAATTGTTGTTCTGGTGCACTGATATTTTGTTCATTGCTTTTGCGTTACCCTATTCGCAAACACATAGAGTAATTTAGTTGGAGGTCTTTTTGTTCTATTCTAACGAATGATCAGGGACACGAACGCGATGGGCTGGAGGAGAGCTTACACGAAACGGTCTGGTCCATGCGAACGCGTAGTGTAACAGCCCTGGGGGAGTGGAAACTGACTTTCCTCTATGCGGCCCAGTGACCGCGAACGCAAAGGCCAACAGGCCTGACTCTATGCGAACGCGGATAGGCCCACTCGAACGTGGATAGGCCCACGCGAACGCGATGAAGGACTGCCCAACCATATTTAAACATTGTTAAACACGGACATAACCCTTTCTTTCACTATTTTTTCGAACAACCAAGCCCTAAGGACGATTTTCTTCACCAAAGTTCATCCCTAAAGTGTTGGTAATCAATTCTAAACTCTACTCTTTCAATTACCCAATGTTTTTCATCATGGTAAAAATTGAGTGTTCGTGTAGAATTAGGAAATTTTTTAAAATCAAATCTTTACCTCAAATTGAGGTCGGATTTTGAAACTAATTGCATATTCGGGTTCGGGGGTGAACGGGTAAACATAATTTGGTTCGAACCCCGAGTTTGGACCAAGCGGGCCCGAGGTCGGGTTTTAACTTTTTTTGAGAAAACTTAGGAAAAATTATAATTTTCAGTAAAATTAGTTCCTTTAGAATTAATTAATGATGTTAAGTTAATTATGGTTAGATTCGAGTGTATTGGAGGTGAATTCAAAAGGAAAAGCTATAATTGAGAAGTGAGTGGCCTGCGAATTCGAGGTAAGTGTTTGGTTTAACCTTGACTTGAGGGAATAGGAATCCCAAACTTAATTGCTGTATGAATTTGCATGTGTGTAGTGTATAGGTTAAGTGACAAGTATCTATGCAGCACCAAATTATATGTTAAATATATCCCTTCTCCGTTTCCAATTTATTTGATTCATGGCTTAATTATTTTATGCTCATTGATGTTTTTATGACTACTTGGCTTTGTTAACTTGTTGATAAGTGTTGGTTCAATTATTTTTAGAAAGTTTTGATTGTTCCCTTGGTTTCATTGTGGTACATAAAGGTTGAGAGGGTTGACATTTTTTTACGAAATATGTATATTCCTGTTGGTTTCATTTTGAGATGATATTGATGAAGTTTATGATAAAATATAGTTTCTTGTTTATATTTGTTGTGACAAAAATTTTGTGAAAGGCTTGGCCTAAATTGTGAGAGTTTTCATAAATAAACTGATATTATATGTCTGGTGGAAGCGGGTTGCACGGCGCAACAAGGTGTAATAAGGGTAGACATGTGGGATCGGGTTGCACGCCGCAATAGGAGCAATAAAGGTGATATATATATATATATATAGGGAGGAGCAACAAGGGTGGACAGGTGGGAGAGGGTTGCACGGCGCAACAAGGTGTAATAAGGGTAGACATGTGGGATCGGGTTGCACGCCGCAATAGGAGCAATAAAGGTGATATATATATATATATATAGGGAGGAGCAACAAGGGTGGACAGGTGGGAGAGGGTTGCACGGCGCAACAAGGTGTAATAAGGGTAGACATGTGGGATCGGGTTGCACGCCGCAATAGGAGCAATAAAGGTGATATATATATATATATATAGGGAGGAGCAACAAGGGTGGACAGGTGGGAGAGGGTTGCACGGCGCAACAAGGAGCAATAAGGGAGTACACTTATATTTTACTGATTTTCAAAGAAAACAAATATTTGAGAACTTACTGGTTTACTGCACTATTTTTCATATTTTGCACTACTTTTATCTTTAAGTTAAAGTTTGGAAATTTGGAAACTTATGTGACAATTGGTTATAGTTGAGACCTGAAAAAGGTGACTGATTTATTTTAAATTGTTGCTACAGTTATTGTTTGTTTATTTTAGAATTTCCTTTTTGCTTTATCTTATATTCTTCACAAGTTATATTGTTCATGCCCAGCCGTAGCCTCGCCACTACTTCGTCGAGGTTAGGCTCGCCACTTACTCAGTACATGTGGTCGGTTGTACCGATACTACACTCTGTATTCTTTTGTGCAGATCCAGGTACCGGACAACGTTAGGAGATATTAGTAGACGTATTCTTTATTTGGAAACACGAGGTATATCTACCGGCGTTCGCAGATTCCTGGAGTCTTCTCCTAGCTTTATAGAAACTGTTTTATTTTACTCAACACATATATATTATTTCTTTCAGCCCATTATTTGTAGTATTCTTAGAAGTTCATGAATTGTGACACCAAACCATGGGGTAGTCTTAGAGTTATATATATTTAGTTCGTGACTGAGTTTATTTATTTGTTTATCATTTTATTTTTGGAATGTTATTCGCCGTAAATCATTAGATTTAATCTACTCTAAATTTATTTTATTATGTTTAAATGAGTAACCAAAGGAGAAATGGCTAATCGAATTATAACATTAGCTTTCCTAGCAAGTGTGGTGTTAGGTGCCATCACGATCCCTAAGGTTGGGAATTCGGGTCGTGACAAGTTGGTATCAGAGCACTAGGTTGCATAGGTCTAACAATTCATGAACAAGCTTAATAGAGTCTGAAGGATCAGTATGGAGACGTCTATACTTATTTCTCAGAGGCTATCAAGTTAGGAAACAACTCCCTTTTTTTATTTCTATTCTCTCGTGCGATTCTTGTTATCTCAAATACTGATTGAACTCTTCTACTCTCTCGCAGATGGCGAGAACATGTGCTTCTTCCTCCGCTAACCAACAATCTGCTCTTCCAGCAATATCGGCTCCTATTAGGGGCAGAGGCCGAGGCCACGTCATATGCCGAGGCAGGGGCAAGACTCAACTCGTTGTTCATACTGCAGCCCCAGCTGCGGAGCCCCATATTGAGATTGATGGGGGGCTCCAGCTTAGACCGTTCCAGCTAGACCAGCTTAGGTTGCATAGGGGTTATTGTTACCCCTGTGCTTCAGGATGCTTTGGTCTGATTAGTGGGCCTTATGGAGAGTGTAGCCCAGATTGACACACTCCCTGTTGCAGCAACCGCATCTCAGGCTGGAGGAGGGGTCCAGACTCCTGTTACCCACACTCCTAATTTCAGACCCCAACAGCCAATCCAGTTGGGTTAATTCAGGTAGTTGCTCCAGCGTCGTCTGTTAATAGGGCAGCTATGTCCACCGAAGCTTTATGGAGGTTGGACAAGTTGATTAAGCTATTTCCTATGCATTTCAGTGGTGAGATTTCAGAGGATCCTCAAGAATATCTGGATAGTTGTCATGAGGTATTGCGTAATATGGGTATTTTGGAGATCAATGGGTTCGATTTTGCTTCTTTTCTGATGACTGGTTTAGCCAAGAAATGGTGGAGGGACTATTTGTTGACTAGACCAGCCGGGTCACCTGCCTTGACTTGGGATCAGTTTTCTCACCTCTTTTTTGGAGAAGTTTTTGCCTGTTACTACTCGAGAGGAGAAGCGTCGTCAGTTTGAGCGACTTCAGCAGGGCAGCATGACTGTCACTTAGTATGAGAATCATTTCGTGGACTTAGCCATACATGATATTCTCTTATTGCCCACAGAGAGAGAGAGGGTCAGACGGTTTATTGAGGGCCTTTCTCAGCCCATCAGGTTGCAAATGGCCAAGGAGACAGGGACCGAGATTTCTTTTCAAGATGCAGCTAATGTGGCTAGGATAGTTGAGTCGGTTCTTGGGATGGGAGGTCAGGGGTCTGACAAGAGACCTCGCCACTCCGGTGGTTTCAGTGGTGCCTCATCTGGAGGTGGGGGTTCATATAGTAGAGGCCAGTCTTCCAGGCTGTTCCATTCGGCATTCCAGGCTTCACATGGTAATTCAGGCGGTCGTGGTTCTTATATGCCTCCTTCTGCTCAACCAGCCTACAGTGCACCAGGTGCTCCTATTAGAGCACCTCCTTTGCAGAGCTATTATCGTGGTCAACCAACTCGTCAAGGTCAATCTTCATATCAGGAGGATGCTTTGAGTGTGGTGAATATGGGAATATTCGGAGAGCTTGTCCAAAGTTTTTGGGTAATCAGCATCAATACTAAGGTTCTCGTGCCATAGTTCCGGCACCTGCTGCAGCACCACCAGCCCAGCCAGCCAGGGTTAGGGGTCAGGCATCAGAGGCAGGGGTCAGATTGTTACAGGTGGAGGAAAGGTCTCCAGAGGTGGAGGCGGACCCATTAGAGGTAGAGGTCCGTCCTCCTAGAGACATAGTTCAGGGTGGTGGAGCCCAGCCCCGACTTTATGCATTCCCAGCTAGACCCGAAGCGGAGTCCTCCGATGCTGTTATTACGGGTATCATCTCAGTTTGTGATAAAGCTTCTTCAGTTTTGTTTGATCCGGGGTCTACTTATTCTTATGTTTCATCATATTTTGCCTCGTATTTGATTGAGCTTGTGATTCCTTGATTGTTCCTGTTTATGTGTCTACACCGGTGGGGGATGCTATTGTGATAGATCGTGTGTATCGTTCGTACATAGTAGTAATTGCGGGTCTTGAAACTAGTGTGGATCTTTTACTTTTAGACATGATCGATTTTGATGTTATATTGGGCATGGATTGGTTGCCGCCTTATTATGCCATCTTAGATTGTCATGCCAAGACAGTTACGTTAGCTTAGTCGGGGTTGCCTCGATTAGAATGGAAATGGACTCCCGGTCATTCTCCCAGTCAAGTGATTTCATATGCCAAGGCTCGCCGCATGGTTGAGAAGGGGTGTTTGGCTTATTTGACTCATATTCGTAACTCCGATGCTGAGGTTTCTTCTATAGATCCAGTTCCTATTGTTCATGAGTTTCCCGAGGTATTTCTTGCAGATCTGCCGGGGATGCCACCCGACAAGGATATTGGTTTTTGTATCGATGTGGCTCCGGGCACTCATCCCATTTCCATTCCTCCATATCGGATGGCCCCACCAGAATTGAAGGATTTGAAGGAACGTTTGCAAGACTTGCTGGATAAGGGTTTAATTAGACCCAGTGTCTCGCCTTGGGGTGCACCGGTGTTGTTTGTAAAGAAGAAAGATGGGTCAATGATGATGTGCATAGATTACCGGCAACTGAATAAAGTTACTATCAAGAATAAATATCCACTACCAAGAATTGATGATTTATTTGATCAACTTCAAGGTGTCTGGGTGTTTTCAAAAATTGATCTGAGATCGGGCTACCATCAGTTGAAGATTAGGGCGTCCGATGTTTCTAAAATAGCCTTTCGGACAAGGTATGGGCACTATGAAATTTTGGTGATGTCTTTTGGCTTGACTAATGCCCCAACAACCTTTATGGATTTGATGAATCGAGTTTTCAAGCCTTATCTAGATTCCATCATAATTGTGTTCATTGATCATATTCTTATATACTCCCGCAGTCGGGAGGAGCATGAACAACACATCCATATAGCAGTCCATACTTTGAGGGATAATCAGTTGTATGCAAATTTTTCAAAGTGTGAGCTCTAGTTAGATTCAGTAGCTTTCTTGGGTCATGTCGTATCAGCAGAGGGTATTCAGGTAGATTCTAAGAAGATAGAGGCAGTCAAGAACTGGCCTAGACCCACTTCAACCACAGAAATCAGGAGCTTCTTGGATTTGGCGAGATACTACCATCATTTTGTGGAGGGGTTCTCGTCTATAGTCGCCCCGATGACGATATTGACTCAGAAAGGTGCCCCATTTAAATGGTTGGATGAGTGTGAGGTGAGATTCCAGAAGCTCAAGACAACCCTGACTTCAGCACAGGTAATGGTGTTACTATCAGGTTCAGGATCTTTCATGGTATATTGTGATGCTTCCCGTGTTAGGTTGGGAGCGGTATTGATGCAAGAGGGCAGGGTGATAGCATATGCTTCTTGGAAGTTAAAGATTCATGAGAAGAATTATCATGTCCATGACTTAGAGTTGGCAGCCATTGTTCATGCATTGAAAATATGTAGGTACTATCTTTATGGCATGCCATGTGAGGTTTACACGGATCATCGTAGCCTCCAGTACTTGTTCAAGAAAAAGGATCTTATTTTGAAGCAGAGAAGATGGTTAGAGTTATTGAAATATTATGACATCACTATATTGTATCATCCGGGGAAGGCCAATGTGGTGGCCGATGCATTGAGTAGGAAAGAAGTAAGTATGGGCAGCCTTGCATGTATTCCCGTTGGTGAGAGACCGTTAGCTTCAAATATTCAGACATTGGCTAATCAGTTCTTGAGGTTTGATATTTTTCCCAGCCATGTTCTAGCTTGTACAGTTGCTCGGTCTTCCTTATTCAAGCGTATCAGAGATCGGCAAGATAATGATAAGAACTTAATGGTCCATAGGAACACAGTTCGACGTGGTGGTGCCAAGAAGGTTATAGTTGGAGATGATGGTGTTTTGAGGATGCATAGTCGTATATGTGTGCCTAAAATTGATGGCCTTCGTGAGTTGATTCTTGAAGAAGCTCACAGTTCTAAGTATTCTATTCACCCGGGTGCTGCCAAGATGTACCAGGACCTACGACAGCACTACTAGTGGCGAATGATGAAGAAGAATGATTTGTTGCTTATGTGGCTCGTTGTTTGAATTGCCAACAGGTGAAATATGAGCATCAAAGACCCGATGGTTTACTTAAGCAGATAGAGATTCCTGAGTGGCAGTGGGAGCGTATCACTATGGACTTCGTTGTTAGACTCCCACGGACCCAGAGGAAGTCGACTCCATTTGATTATTGTGGATAGGTTGACTAAATCAGCACATTTCATTCCAATGGAAAGTACTTACACTTCGGAGCGGTTAGCAGAGGTATATATTCGAGAGATTGTTCGCCTTCACGGTGTGCCCGTGTCTATCATTTCTGATGGAGGTACGTAGTTTACTTCGCACTTTTGGAGGGCAGTTCAGCGAGAGTTGGGTACCCGAGTCGAGTTGAGCACCACATTTCATCCTTAGACGGACGGGTAGTCCGAGCGCACTATTCAAATTTCAGAGGATATGCTCCACGCTTGTGTTATTGACTTTGGAGGTTCTTGGGATTAGTTCATGACGTTAGCGGAGTTTGCCTACAATAATAGTTATCAGTCGAGCATTCAAATGGCTCCCTATGAGGCATTATATGGTAGACGATGTAGATCGCCAGTTGGGTGGTTTGAGCCAGGAGAGGCTCGTTTATTGGGTACAGACTTAGTTCAAGAAGCCTTAGATAAGTTCAAGATTATACAGGATCGACTTCGTGCAGCTCAGTCTAGGCAAAAGAGTTACGCCTACCGTAAGGTTCGGGATGTGGCGTTCATGCTTGGAGAGAGAGTATTACTTTCGGTATCGCCCATGAAGGGTGTCATGAGATTTGGGAAGAAGAGAAAGTTGAGCCCTAGGTATATCGTCCATTTGAGATTCTTGATAGAGTGGGGGAGATAGCTTATAGACTTGCGTTGCCTCCAGAGTTATCCTCAGTTCATCCGGTATTTCATGTATCTATGCTTCGGAAATATCATGGTGACCCGTCCCACGTGTTATATTTCATCTCTGTCTAATTGGACAAAGACTTGACTTATGAGGAGGAGCCGGTAGCCATTTTAGACCAGCAGGTTCGTCAGTTGAGGTCTAAGAGCTATCCTTTAGTTCGAATGCAGTGGAAAGGTTAGCACGTTGAGGCAGGTACTTGGGAGTCTGAGTCGGACAGGCAGAGTAAATATCCACACTTGTTTTCCAATTCAGGTAATCTTATATGTCCGTTCGAGGACAAACGTTTGTTGTAGAGGTGGAGATTGTGATGACCCAAGGGTTCATTTTATGAATTAAGACTTTGTTCTAGGCTTATTATCCATAAAAAGATTTAATTTTAACTACCTCGATTTGTGTGCACAGTCCATGCATGAAATCGGAAAGCTTTTATGTGAAAATATAAGAAATACTAATTTTTAGAATTTAAAGGTTGATTTTAGTTGTCTTGAGTCAACATTTTGAGTAAACTGACCCGGATATGTGTTCCAACGATCCCGGGAGGTCCATAGTAAAATATTGGACTTGGGCATATGCCTGGAATAGAATTCTGAGGTCCCAAGCCTTAGAAATCGATTTTTGAAAGAAATTATTTTGCTGATTATTAATGAAATAAAGAAAAGAATTAATGTTTGAAACCATGGGTATCGGGCACGTATTTTAGTTCCGGAGCCCGGTACAGATGCGTAATAGTATTTAAACGTTATCTATGAAATTTGGTGAGAAACAGAGTTTATTTGACGTGATTTGGACGTCCGATTGAGAAATAGTGAACTTTAAGTGTTCTTGAGAAAAATGATGAGTTTTGAGCGTTAATTCATAGTTTTACATGTTATTTTCACGATTTGACCTCACAAGCAAGTCTGTATGATATATTTTAGACTTGCGTGCATGTTTGCTTTAGAGCCCCGAGGGCTCGGGTGAGTTTCGGATAGGCACGGGATGTTTTAAACTCATAAAATGTTGTTGTAATTGCAAGTTTTGGTACACAAATATTTTGTTCATTGCGTTCGCGTTACCCCGTTAGCGAACGCGTAGAGTAATTTAGCTGGGGGGTCTTTTTGTTCTATGCGAACGCGTGACCAGGGACGCGAACGCGATGGGCTGGGGGGAGACCCTACACGAACGCGGTCTGGTCCACGCGAACACGTAGTGTAACGGGCCTGGGGGAGGGGAAACTGACTTTCCTCTATGCGAACGCGGCCCAGTGACCGTGAACGCGAAGGCTAACAGGCCTGACTCTATGCGAACGCGAGCAGGCCCACACGATCCCGATGAACGCCTGACCAGTCATATTTAAACACTAATAAACACGGACAAAACCCTTTCTTTCACTATTTTTTCGAACTACCAAGCCCTAAGGACGATTTTCTTCACCAAAGTTCATCCCCAAAGTGTAGGTAATCAATTCTAAACTCTATTCTTTCAATTATTCAATGTTTTTCATCAGTTTTAAATCAAAAATCAAGAATTTTCATGGTAAAAATTGAGGGTTTGGGTAGAACTAGGAAATTTTGTAAAAATCAAATCTTTACCTTCAATTGAGGTTGGATTTCGAAACTAATTGCATATTCGGGCTCGGGGGTGAACGAGTATACGTAATTTGGTCCGAACCCCGAGTTTGGACCAAGCAGGCCCGGGGTCGGGTTTAACTATTTTTGAGAAAACTTAGAAAAAATTATAATTTTCAGTAAAGTTACTTCATTTAGCATTAATTAATAATGTTAAGTAAATTAAGGTTAGATTCGAGTGTATTGGAGGTGAATTCAAAAGGAAAAGCTATGATTGAGCAGTGAGTGGCCTGCAAATTCGAGGTAAGTGTTTGGTTTAACCTTGACTTGAGGGAATATGAATCCCCAACTTAATTGCTATGTGAATTTGCATGTGTGTGGTGTAAAGGTGAGGTGACGAGTATCTATGCACCACCAAATTATCTGTTAAACATTATCCCTTCCCCGTTTCCAATTTATTTGATTCATGACTTAATTATTTTATGCTCATTGATGTTTCTATGACTACTTGGCTTTGTTAACTTATTGATAAGTCTTGGTTCAATTATTTTTGGAAAGTGTTGGTTGTTCCCTTGGTTTCATTTTGGTACATAAATGTTGAGCGGGTTGACATTATTTTACAAAATATGTGTATTCCTATTGGTTTCATTTTGAGATGATATTGATGAAGTTTATGAGAAAATACAATTTATTGTTTACATTTGTGGAGACAAAAATGTTGTGAAAGGTTTGGCCTGAATTGTAAGAGTTTTCATAAATAAACTGATATGATATGTTTGGTGGGAGCGGGTTGCACGCTGCAACAAGGAGTAATAACGATGGACAGGTGGGATCGGGTTGCACGCTGCAACAGGAGCAATAAGGGTGATATATATATATATATATATGTGTGTGTGTGTGTGTGTGTGTGTATATATATATGTATATATATATATATATATATACGTACATATAGGGAGGAGCAATAAGGGTGGATAGGTGGGAGAGGGTTGCACGCCGCAACAAGGAGCAATAAGGGAAGACAATTATATTTTACTGATTTTCAAAGAAAACAAAGATTTGAGAACTTACTGGTTTACTTCACTATTTTTCATATTTTGCACTACTTTTATCTTTAAGTTATAGTTTGGAAATTTGGAAACTTACGTAACAATTGGTTATGGTTGAGACCTGGAAAAGGTGACTGGGTTATTTTAAATTGTTGCTACAATTATTATTTGTTTATTTTAGAATTTCCTTTTTGCTTTATTTTATATTGTTCACAAGTTATATTGTTAATGCCCCGCCGTAGCCTCGTCACTACTTCGTCGAGGTTAGGCTCGACACTTACTCAGTACATGGGGTCAGTTGTACTGATACTACACTCTGCACTCTTTTGTGCAGATCCAGGTACCAGACAACGTTAGGATATCTTAGTAGCCGTATTCATCATTTGGAGACACGAAGTATATATGCCGGTGTCCGCAAATTCCTGGAGTCTTCTCCTAGCTTTATAGAGACTATTTTATTTTACTCAACACAGATATATTATTTCTTTCAGCCCATTATTTATAGTATTCTTAGAAGTTTTTGAATTGTGACACTAGACCCTGGGGTAGTCTTAGAGTTATATATATTTAGTTCGTGGCTCGGTCTATTTATTTGTGTATCCTTTTATTTTTGGAATGTTATTCGTCGTATATCATTACATTTAATGTACTCTAAATTTGTTTTATTGTGTTTAAATAAGTAACCAAAGAAAAAATAGCTAATCGAATTCTAACATTGGCTTGCCTAGCAAGTGTGGTGTTAGGCGCCATCAGGATCCCTAAGGTTGGGAATTCGGGTCGTGACACTTTCTCCCCTGATCATTGTTGATTGAGGCAGCACTGTTGCTGATTGAGGAAGGAGTATTAGATTTGGTGGCACTCCGGTCTCCCCCACTTCTGTTAGGGCCACTATGGTTAGATTGGCCTCCTTTGTATCCCACTCGGACAGGCGTTTGAGGCCTATCCTTCAGAGTTTCCACTTGATAGTCCTCGAGGCATTCCGTTACTTGGATCGCGTTGGGTAGGGTATCTACCCTTTGTCTTTGTAGATCCATGAGGTCATAAGGTTTCAACCCTTCCAGTAATGTGAAGAGCTTGTCCTTATCCTCCATGTCACGGATGTTCAGCATGAGCATGGAGAATTCTTGCACGTAATCCCGCACTGATTTGGTCTGGCGGAGCTCCCATAGTTTTCTCCTTGCATTGTACTCAACATTTTTGGGGAAGAACTGTTGGCGTATGGCTGCCTTTAGTTCTGCCCATGTCTCCAGAGCATCTTCACCGGCCCTGATGGCTTGGTACTTCACTCGCCACCAGAGTTTAGCATCACCCTGAAGATACATGGCAGTAGTTGCTACTTTCTTGGCTTCGTCTAGGCCTCCCACGACATCGAAGTACTGCTCGGTGTCGAAGATGAAATTTTCCACTTCTTTAGCATTCCGAGCTCCACTGTGTGGCTTTAGCTCAGGAATTTTCAATTTTGTGCTGCAGGGGCAGGGTTCACAGCACCCTCGATTTTGTTTCCACCTCCTCGCAGCAAGCCCTGTAGAGCAGCATTGACAGTATTGAGCTGGTCTGTCAAGTTGTCTATAGTTTGCTGCATGGCAGTCACCCTGTCTGCCTCATATGCGCTATAGGCTAAATCCTTGGCACGCTCTTGTCGGAGACCCTCGAATTTACCAAAATATCGGCTGCCTCAGTGGCCGCCATTTGATGGTCTCCTTCTGAGTCGCGACTGATGTTTTCTATGTCAACTTCGGAGCATTCAGCGGTCCAGGTCGTCCAACCTTTGCACTAGGCTGGTTTGTAGTTCAGGCACCCTATTTACGATGGGTCGTAATACGTCAATCGTCTCTTCAAGGGCCGCAATACGGTCCCCATAATTCACCATGGTCAGAAATGGTGGTAATGACAATGTGTTCCCTCGTCCGATGTCGAGCCTAGGCTCTGATACCAACTGTTACACGACGCCTTCCTGAGATTCCTTGGAAGGGCGTCGTAATGCTAAGCAACTGATGTCAGATTATCAGTGCAGTTGTTGTCCGCCAACTGAAGTCCCCTCTGTACGCTAGACGAGATTGTCAATGTCGTACGGGAAAACCAATGTCAAGAACAATTGAGAGAACAGTAATGAGAATTGAAAGAAAGCATGCTTGCATTAATGAAAGCTATTACAAAAGAAGGCAACGCGGTGTCGAGGGGAAGAGACACCAGTACAGAGAATTGCTTGCTAAAAAGATTTTGATTGCTTGATCCTCCCTAATAATGCTTAAAAAAAAACCAAAGTTACAAGACTTGACCTAAATAAGCTAGAGAATCATAATGGAAATACATGGAATAAAACTACTCTATATTACTTAGTTTTCTACAAGGTAGAAACAGGTCCGTTATCGGCAACTTTGACTTAGGCATCACAAGCCGGGGCCTTCCGTGGTGCTAGGCGTTGAGAGGCTTGCCAAGACGCCACGGGGCGCGTCCAAGGGGTCATGGGGCATGGCTGGAAAGCCGCCCATGATATTTCTTATGTCTTGTTGTGTTTAGTTCGTTCATACGCCATATGTTTTGACCTATTGTTCTTCACAAACCTTTAAACAAAATAATGTAGTATTGCTATATGTGAGCACAGAGCTTGGGCTTTTGCTAAATCTCTCCAGTTCTGTACTAACAATTTTCTCTTTTACGACTTCCGGGAAATATATTATTGTACTACTAGCCTTACTAGTCTTCTTTCCATAGTAGGAGTTAGACACTTGTTTTAGTACTATATTTCAATTATTAACAGTAATATCCTTCTCTGCTGGGCAATCTTATGCAGTTTCCACAACTTTTGATCCATTGCAACAAAATTCCTGGGGTTCTAACCTCATATTTCATCATGTTCCTTCAACAACATCACCTTTAGAAAATGTGACAAGTCCAACATCTTGTCAGGAAAGCCACTCTATATTTCAGCACTAAGTGGATTTGGATATGCTGATGAATCAAATTCAAATAAGTAGTCGAAATGTAGGGACCCTTTAGTTCAATTCAATGCGTAGGAAGCTAGTCGACCACAATCGATATGAATCAGCATTGAGTTTGTCCAAGAAGCTCAGGCTGCTGCTGCTCAGAAGTTCAAGCTTGGGCTCTATTATGCAACTTGGTTGTCTTTGAATGTTGTCTTCAACATTTACAACAACAAGGTGTTGAATGCATTCCCATTTCCATGTCTTACTTCCACTCTTTCTCTGGCTGCATGCTGGCTCTCTAATGATGTTGGTTTCTTTGGCTACCAGAATTATTGCTGAAACTCCAAAGACTGGCTTTGCTTTTTGGAAACCCTTGTTTCCTGTAAGTAAATTTTTTATCTTTAAAAGTTCATTTCTGGACATTGAAACTAAGGTTCTAAATGTGTCTTGTTCTTCTTTTGGGTTGCTTTGGCACACAAAATTGGGCATGTGGCTGCAACAGTGAGCATGTCAAAAGTTGCAGTTTCATTCAATTACTCACATAATTAAGAGTTTTTGTTTCAACTTTACTTTTGGGTGAAACTTTCCTATTGCCGGTGTACCTTTCACTTGTGCCAATTATTTAGAGAAATCCATTCCCATTGTGGTGCATATTTCATCTTATGTATACGAGAAGTCTTAATAGAAGCTCTCACCAGCATTGTGCTTTTTATTCCTCATTCAGATTATCACATTTAGAAATTACATTCACGTCAACATGAATAAGAGCATTTTTTATGTGGATCTAATGCCTGTACTTAGAAAATTTTATGTGACGACCCGACAGGTCGTTTTGAGTATTTGCACTTCGCTCGGTATTTTGAGGACTTGTGTATCTCTGTGTTATGTTATGGAACTTGTTGGTATGTTTGGACGTGGTCCCGAGGGGCTCAGGTGAGTTTTAGATAGGTTTGGGCTGCGTTGCGCTCGTTTTTCTTATGTTTCGACGTCGTTTCTTCAAGCATGAATGGTACCACATTAAGCAAACGAGCTCCAGTTTCTGTTTTGATTGAAACATTAGATCCGTATCGTAATTACGGAGACATAGTGTTGGTCCCAAACGCACACGCAAGTATACGTGGTCGTAGCAAGTAATATAATATTAAATCGAATGTCGAACCCACAGGGACTTGTGTAAACTACTTGCCAATTCACTCTAATCGTTATTTAATCAAGCCAAAATAAAATCCAGGAATGTAACTATGTTATAGTACGATTCTATGAAAGAACTAATTATCAAGTAACGAGAGTATTGTTGTGTATTCAGTAGAGACAAATATTCTAGGGTTGTGATCAATTCTCCACTCGTATTGCACTCTAATTAACTCTCCCTTTCATATAATTTACTCATGGTTGCTAATTAATCTATAAATGCTCTCATAGCCTTCTCCCGAAGAACTACTCGCCTATTCTCAATAGATTAACACCTATATTCCTATGAAATTAATCTATTAAAACGCTCTAAGATTACGATATTTAATTAAGCATGGTGACTAGGTATATTCCTATCCTAACCACAAATCCGCTCCCCTGAAGGGTTAAGATCGCGCTCTCTTCAATTCTTCTCTAAACTATATACGGCTTTCCCAAGCATAACATAGATAGGATATAGAACCTAATTGCTGACCAGACAATTAAGTAATTAAACACAGAATTGAAGAAACAACCATATATTGAGTAAACTATAATCAAGGTTAAATTAATGTCGAATAACAATATTCAAGGGTAAACCACAACCCCAGAACAATGGGTGTTTAGCCACTCATGATAAAATCAAACAATTGCATAAGTGTTGAATTAATTGTAAATACTAGAAAAAGATGAAGAAAATTGATAATCCTTCGCACCCTAGCAATTCCGTATGTATATTCTCCTCAAAGTGGCATGAATTCCCTCAAAAATAAGCTTAGACTTGCTTTTATACGTGTTGGGTAGGGTTAGGGCCGAAATAATCGTGTCCGGGCAAAATCGGTCAAAAAACTCGTCACCGGTGCCCTGGCTAGCACCGGTGCTGCCCCAATTTTGTATACTGCCTCCAGCGCCACAGGTAGGACTGGGCACTGCCTGTATCACCCAAAATCGCCAATTTTCCCAGTTTTTTGCGTTTTCGTCTGTTTTGGCTCTAATTTCGCGCGTTCCCCCCTCCTCCCCGATTGATCCCGAATCATTCCTAAACATAAAAACACTTCAAATTAATATAAATCATCACATTTAACATCTAAAACTCACGAAACAAAAGTAAAACACGAGGCTATATACATAGGAATATATACACTTTAAGCTAAACATCAACACCCCACACTTAAACTCTTGCTCGTCCTCGAGCAATGGGACAATCTACTACCCTTCAACACGTACCAAGTTCATTATCAAGGAGTATTTAACTTTTCAATCACACACCTTAGCCCTTGACTATGATCGATACCGGCAATCAAGTATGAACATACAAAATTTCAAATTCTTCCCATTCTTTAAACATGCTCAAGTATAACAATTTAATCAATCATACCAACAAACCAATTGCAACCACCCAACCTCAAGAGTCAACTTGCAACTACTAAGCCCTCTCAATTCACGCAACTACCTAACAAGAAAGTTTACACATTACCAATCGTTCATGAGATCATGTGCCCTCACCAACAAACAAAAGAGTGAATATAACTAATCCACACAATTGAACAAATTCAGTCACTCTCACAAAGAATTCATATGCATCCCGTGGTCGTACCATAAGCTTGCCCTTAGTGTAGATGTCCAGTAATTCAAGTTAGCCAAATCTAGGATCAATTAGGACTTTTAAGGTTGTAATGTAGGCTAGGGGACGAGTAGGATATATTTAGGAATAGTGATTAACCCTCCCAAGCACTTTAATACACTACCTTCACAAATCAACACATATTCTTCTCAACAAATTCCCTTGCCATAATTCATAATCAACATAGCCTTTTTCAATTAAGCACTTCTATATTTTCACTAGCACAAATTAATAAAAATTGGAGTTGTGTATCTTTTTGTACATACTTTTACTATCATTTTTTTGTTTGCTACACACACTCCATACATGAAGATTCAATGGCTAGTGACTTTTGAATATAATTTTTTATTGCACTAACAGGCCTTTCCATGGCTCCACTCAAAAGTTAATCCCCAATATCTCACCTTACTTCTTTTAGCGACTAAGTGCCTTAGGAGATAAAGGTGCAAAAATCTAAATTTAGGAACAAAATAGGGGTACAGCTTGTAATGTGGGTACCAAAGAAAAGACAAACGGCTCAAAGGGGCTAACAATGGAATTTTTTTTATTTTCATGTGACAAGCACATCCATGATCAAGCAAGAAAATGCCTACGTCATCTCCTAGACTAGCATAACCTACAATTTCGCTTCAATTAACACACGGGNGCAGAATGTATGTCATAACCTAATATAACGGCACTAAACATGTCAATGGGTATCTCAAAGTAACTCAGTTTCTTCTTAACTAAGAAAATTAAATTATTTAAAGTTGCACGGTTCAAGTTACACCCTTGGAAAAGAACCGGTGCCTAAAGAAAAACCAAGGGATACTACCTAACTATCCTACAGTAAATAAAAAAATCTTTTTGGTGTTTTTAAATCGGGCTTTATCCCTCAAGAAAATTGTCCAACAGATCCATCATTGGGAAAAATCCGAACTTTTTCTATTTTTTTATTTTTCTTTTCGTTTCTTAACTAAAAAATAATAATTTTATACAATTGTACTTCACTTCATAAAGTAGTTTCCCCACCCCACACTTATGTTATGTATAGTCCTCGATGCATGATCACAAAGAAAAACATTAAAACAAGGGTGAGAAGTACTCCCTGAGACCCTCTCGGGCCTAGCTCGGACATGATTCTCAATGTTTACAGTCGGGATGACCCCACACTTAAGCTCAAACATGCCCCTCAGCTTCAACTTTTGGGTACTCAGACTTCCCTTACTCTTCAAAATAAAAACAACCCAAAACTCGGCACAAAAAAAATTAATTAAAAGATATACAGGCTGGGTTGCCTCCCAGCAAGCGCCTTATTTATAGTCGTGGCACGACTCTGCTACTCTGCTCAGGCTGGGCGCTTTATATTCTTCTTTCTCCCATGAAGACTAGTCTCTGGATCACTTCCATTCACATAAAGACTCTGCTCTATTTCCTTAACGTCGACCACAGTAATCATGCACATTTCCTCATAATGCTTTGGGAGTTTAAGTGCCTTGTACACATTAAAAGTGACCTCTTAATCGTCAACTCTCATTTTTAACTTCCCTGCCCTCACATCAATAACTGCTCCACCAGTAGCTAAGAATGGTCGCCCCAAAATAATGGGCACTTCCTCATCTGCCTCGTAATCAAGCACAATAAAATCAGCGGGAAGAATAAACTTTCCCACTCGAACTAGCACATCCTCAATAATTCCTTCCGGCATAATTAGCTACCTATCTGCTAACTGTAAAGTGATTGTGGTATGTATAATAACCCCCAATCCAAGTTTCTTGAACAAAGAAGATGGCATCAAATTTATACTAGTCCCTAAATCACACAGGGCTCTCCCAACTTCTTGTTTTCCAAGAGACAAAGGAATTGTGAAACTCCCAGGATCCTTCAACTTAGGAGGAAGTTTACTCTGAACTCTGGCACTGCACTCTTTAGTAAGTGCAACTATTTCGAACTCTGCATGTCCTCGTTTATTTGCCATAATATCTCTGAGATGCCTCGCATACTTAGGCACTTCTTGCAAAATTTCCACCAAAGGCAAATTCACACTCACTTGGCTCAACATATCTAGGAATCTCTTGTACTTAGCATCATCTTTTTGCCTCTGTAGTCTTTGTGGAAACGGAGATGGTGGCCTTATTTCAATTACTGGCTCGGGTCCTTTATCATCTTTCTCATTCCCCTCAACTGGCTTGGGAACTAATTCTCCTTCAGGATGAGCTGTATCCTTCTTTGTCTTTTGAGCTTATTCTAGTATTCTTCCATTTCTCAAGGTAATTGCATTGACTTGAGCCTTAGGATTGGGCTCCGTACCGCTAGGAAGAGCTCCTAATGGTCTGGTATTTTGGGCACTAGCAAGTAGTCCCATTTATTCCAAATTTCTCATTGTTGTTGCTTGGGCCTGGTGATCAGCCATTATTTTCTGATTGAAAGCAAGTTGGTCGTTCATCATTCTCTTCATAATCTCCTCAAAGCTAGCTGATTGTTCAGCCTGAGGTGGTCTGTATTGTTGTTGAGGTGCTTGAGGCCGATATTGATTCTGATTGCCTTGATTACCACCCCAAGAGAAATTTGGGTGGTTCCTCCAGTTGGGATTGTAGGTGTCCCCATACTGATTTGTTTGGCCTCGATTTACATTACCCACAAAATATACAGACTCTGGATTTGCTGGGCATAGATTGCTCATGTGACCCTCTCCACGGACTTCACAGAATACCTGAATCTGTTGCACTGGTTGGGCCTGTTGCAGTGGTTGAGACTGTTTCTTGTTAATGATCAGGTTCATCTGATTTACTTGGTTAGTCAATGTAGAGATTTGAGCTGACAATGCTGATAAAAAATCTAATTCAAGAACCCCTGGTGACTTTTGAACCACATTCCTTCCCATCTCACCTTGCCAGTCTGGATTGCTTTAGGAGAATTTATTCAATAATGCAAATATTTCATCATAATTCTTCTCCAATACCTGACCTCCAACTACTACATCTACCACAATTTTTGATTGGGGATGGAGCCCCTCAATGAAAGTGTGAATTAATACCTCGTTTGTCTGATTGTGATGAGGGCAGTCTCTGAGTAGCCCCTTGAACCTTTCCCATGCTGACTATAAAGATTCACTTGTTTTCTGTCTAAAGGAGACTATCTCACTTCTGATCTTTGCAGTCTTTCCTGAAGGGAAGAACCTTGCCAGAAATGTTCTCGCCAAATTGTTCCATGTTGTAATGGAATTAGCTGGTTCTACCTTCAGCCATCGCTTTGCTTCGCCCAATAGAGAGAATGGAAAAAACGTGAGCCTCACATAATCTGGCATGACCCCGTTAGTGATATAAGTATTACTAATCTCCAAGAAGTTCAGAATGTGCTGTTGTGGATCCTCGTGTGGAAGACCCAAAAACTGCGCGTTTGCATGAAGTAGCTGGATCATGGTCTGTTTCAAGTCAAAGTGCCCAGTGATTCTGGGCTTCACGATGCTGGAGGTAATATAGGAAATACTGGGCATTGCTACCTCCTGAACAACCATGTGTTGTTCCTCTGCCATGTTCACAGGGAATTGGATGAGGTCCTGAATATTGTCTATATCCCTTGCTTCTCTCAACCTCATGTGACATGTTCTCTCAGGTACGGGGTCAAAGCCGTAAAGTCATTCCTGGATTCTGACCCTACATATTCAATCAAAATTCCTGAGATTAGAGCAAAAATCACGTGACGTTAGACTCAATGAAATAACCAATTAAAGCAAAAATTAGAAAGTAGTCTATATTCAAGTCCCCGGCAACGGCGGAAAAAACATGTTGGTCCCAAACGCACACGCAATTATACGTGGTCGTAGCAAGTAATATAATGTTAAATCGAATTTCAAACCCAGAGGGACTTGTGTAAACTACTTGCCAAATACCTCTAATCGTTATTTAATCAAGCCAAAATAAAATCCAGAAGTGTAACTATTTTATACTACGATTCTATGAAAGAATTAATCATCAAGTAACAAGAGTATTGTTGTGTATTCAGTAGAGACAAATATTCCAGGGTTGTGATCAATTCACCACTCGTATTGCACTCTAATTAACTCTCCCTTTCATATAATTCACTCATGGTTTCTAATTAATCGATAAGTGTTCTCATAGCCTTCTCCCGAAGCACTACTCGCCTATTCTCAATAGATTAACGCCTATATTCCTATGAAATTAATCTATTAGAACGCACTAAGATTACGATATTTAATTAAGCACGGTGACTAGGTATATTCCTATCCTAACCACAAATCCTCTCCTCTGAAGGGTTAAGATCGGGCTCTCTTCAATTCTTCTCTAATCTATATACGGCTTTCCCAATCATAACATAGATAGTATATAGAACCTAACTGTTGGCCAGACAATTAAGCAATTAAACACAGAATTGAATAAACAACCATATATTGAGTGAACTATAATCAAGGTTAAATTAATGTCGAATAACAATATTCATGGCTAAACCACAACCCTAGAACAATGGGTGTTTAGTCACTCATGCTAAAATCAAACAATTGCATAAGTGTTGAATTAATTGTAAATACTAGAAAAAGATGAAGAAAACTGATAATCCTTCGCTCCCTAGAAATTCCATGTGTATATTCTCCCCAAAGTGGCATGAATTCCCTCGAAAATAAGTTTAGACTTGCTTTTATACGTGTTGGGTAGGGTTAGGGCCTAAATAACCGTGTACGGGGAAATTAGGTCAAAAAACTCGTCACTGGCGCCCTGGCTAGCGCTGGGAGCCCACCAGGGCACTGCCCCAATTTATTGTACTGCCTCCAGCACCACAGGTAGGGCTGGGCGCTGCCTGTGGCACCCAAAATCGCCAATTTGCCCTGTTTTTTTTGCATTTTCGTCCGTTTTGGCTCTAATTTCGCGCGTTTCGCCCCCGATTGATCCCGAATCATTTCTAAACATAAAAACACTTCAAATTAATATGAATAATCACATTTAACATCTAAAACTCATGAAACAAAGGTAAAACACGAGGCGATATACATAGAAATATATACACTTTAAGCTAAACATCACATAGCAAAAAGATATCGTCGAATTTGGACATTGTGTGAGGAATTTATGTTCATTTAACTAAAAATTAGGTTGCCTGATTTTGTCCAGATTAATTACGAAATTGCCACTAACGGCCTCTTTTAAAAATCTGCATTATTTGCAAATATTAAAACCTACGTATCTCATTCATTATAAGGTCAAATTGAGTGATTAAAAAGCCAAACTTGACTAGAATTTCACAAGGAATTCATTGGATGCATAAAAAGTGAGTTTCGAGATCGTTTGGCATAAGAAACGAGGCAGAATATCTGGCAGAAAAATATACAAAACAAGGATTTGTTCATTCGGTCATATTTTGAGTTGGGGAGCTCGTATTTGGGCGATATTTGAGGTGCTTTTCACCATATGAATTGGGGCAAGTGTTCTCTACTCGGTTTTGGTTATATTTCATGAATCAATCTTCATTTATAGGATTTGATTGATTATTTCAAAGTGAAATTTGGGGGGGTGGGGGGTTTGCCTAAAGTTTCGTAATATGAATTTTTGAGTTTTGAACACCGATTTGGAGTTGGAATTTAGTGAAACTAGTATGGTTGAACTCATAATTGAATGGGTTTTCGGATTTTGTGAGTTTAATCGGGTTCCAAGGCGTGAGCCCGAGTGTGATTTTTTGCTGGATTTGGGATTTGATTTAGGATTCGATCTTTATCATTTGGAATTGTTTTTTGGGCTTTAAATGATGTATTTGAGTTGCTTTTGGATAGTTTTGAGATGTTCGGTGGTCACTAAGTGCGTGATGGCATTTTTGAAGCATCGCTTGGCTTGCTCGGTATTGTAATTGACTTGTTCGAGGTAAGTGTTTTGCCTAACTTTGTTGAGGGAACTTTTCCTCCTAATTGCTATTGTTTGCCACATGCGGGGGTGATACATATATGAGGTGACGAGCATATATGTATGTGCCGGGGTTAACCATGCTCGGGGGTAGATTGTGCTATAATTGTGTTTTGTAGAATTTCGTAATTTCCTTAATTCATGCCTTACATGTTTTACCGATATTAAGAACGTACTATAAAATGTTAGTAATCAAGACTTAGCCTAATATCACTTGATCAAATTTGATAGAACTCTAAGAATACATTGATGTGTCTAGTTTTGTTCATCTTTATGCGTAATCACTACTACCTTGCTACGGTTGATATTTGAGGTGCTGGATTCTATACTTGTGTTACTGATAAAATGTGAAATTTGTGGAAGTACTTGAATTGTACGGCCCTTAAGGGCTTATTGAATCATCGTTGGTTTGGAAATTCAGTGATTGAAATATGCTGGATTATTCGTTTGAACACTCTTCTCGATGTTATTTACACTTCTTGCCTTGCCATTTTATTGTTATTTATATGCTTGGTGAGGGAGAGTGTAAAGCACGAAGGGTGATGTCGTGCCATTTTTCATATACATTATCATGTGAGGAAAAGTGTAAAGCACGAAGGGTGATGCCGTGTCATTTCATATACATTATAATGTGAGGAAGAGTGTAAAGCATGAATGGTGATGCCGTGCCATTTAATAAACATTATCATGTGAGGAAAGAGTGTAAAGAACGAAGGGTGATTCCGTGCCATTTCATATACATTACCATGTGAGGAAAGAGTGTAAAGCACGAAGGTTGATGCCGTGCCATTTTATTTATATTGTTATGCTTTTAATATTGTGAGGTCATGGAATGAAGGATGTTTCTGTGCAGGTGAGGATGAGGGGTCTGCATTATGATGTGATATTTGTTTTCCATGTATACATTTTCGCCTTTACCTTGATTTTTCATTGTCGCCATTACACATTTTGTGTGATATGTTGTTATTGTCCCGTACTTGACCTCTATCTCAATTGTTGTTGTGTTTTCCATGTCTTTTACTTTCTTAACTTACATATGCCATGCCTATTTCCTGATTTTATAATTATACTCATGTTGTATCTATTCTGTTGTAGCATAGTGTAAGTTTTCCACCATGCTAGTCCTTCATGTACTTACTTGTTAACTTATGAAGATCATGTGTTTCCTTCTTGCTTGCTATATTGTACTTAGACCTCCATCATGCTAGTTAATTGAAATTATAACCCTTTTTTCCTAATTGTGGTCATTATCTTCGTGATCTCTGCTTAGTCTGTTATTGATGTGCTTCTATACATTCTCGTGTATTATCAATGCTTGCATATTCCCTTCCTTGTCATTTCTATTGTCGGTATTTCTATCATTTTGTTGGTATTGTTTTACACATATATGGTGAGGATGAGATAATGCACGAAGGTTGTTGTTCTGCCGTTAGACTTGATGTCTTGAGTACTTTATCACCCTAAGAAAGTATATGAGGTGATTGTTGTGGTTCATGGGCTTTCGTTCTAAGGAGAGGGCTGGTTGAGATATTGGAAACTGTTTAATTTTGATTCTTTCTGGTACTCTTTTATTACCTGTTATAGTCGCATGGTGTACTCTATTCTATTATCTGTCTTTTGGTTCTATTTCTAGTTTACATTATAGTGTTTATTAATGAGTATCTTTTAACTAAAAATCTCTTCATTACTTCGACGGGGTTAGTCAAGATACTTACCAGTACATGGGGTCGGTTGTACTGATACTGCACTTCTGCACACTTTGTGCAGACTATTGGAGCGGAGCTACTGAAAAAGTTGGGGGCTGACCCTGAAGATGTTCGTGTATTCTGTATAGAAGTTGCCACTTGTCCTTGGTAATTTTAGACCTTATTAGTCTGTTCATGTAGGTTTCAAACAAAACGTGTATATATTCATACTAACTTTGTATATTCTAAGTCTTAGACGCTCATGAGTCGTACTACCAGATCTTGGGTAACTTTGTAAAAGTTTTGATAAATCCTAGTTTAATTTTCGATAAGTTTATTTGGGTGTTTCTTTTATTAATTGGTTTACCTAGTAGGTCAATTTAGGTGCCATCATGACCTATGATTTTTAGGTCGTGACAATGTGGTATAAGATCACTAGGTTCGTAGGTTCTACGAGTCATGAGCAAGTGTCTAGTAGAGTCATGTGGATCAGTATGATGACGTCCATACCTATCTCTGGGATGCTACAGGGCATTTAGGGAAAAAAATTCCCTTTCTTCTTTCCTTATCGTGCGACCTTGTTTTAGCTTGAAATCTACGACTTTGACTCCTCCTAATTGCTCATATGTGGTGTTGTGCACTCAGTATTATTTATGTGCTGACGATCGGTGATGCTGCAGATAGATTACGGTGTGTTGTCTATCCCCAAAAGCAAATGCAGTGTTAAATATTCTAGTCATTCATTTGTGGTATAAGGCGGGTACATATATCTTGTTGGTAAGCACAGATTTGGGAAGATTGGCTGGTGGCTTGGCTATTGTGACTAAGGTGGGTTAATAGCAAGGTGTCGAGTATAACCGGTGGGCCATCTCTTGCATGATGATTTGGATCGTGTGTCTTGTGTGAGGTTTCCATTCGGTGGAGTGCATATGTGATCATTTCAGAGCATTTGGCAAATTTGTTTGACTATTGCAATGATGGGTAAGCGCTTGGCAGTCTTCGGGGCATTATATGACCAGTATTGCATGAGTTTTTGAAGTATTCAGCTAAATAGTCGTGCGGGATCGGGGTATGCTTTGAAGATATGGTACCTTGGGTTGTTGATGGGGTGTTCTATGGCTTCGAACTAAGTGGTGGAGTCTGCTAAAGACGATCGGATTATAGGGTCATGGGCTTAAATTTCCAGATAGGGAGATTGCTTGGTTATTCCTTTAAATGGACATATGCTGGTGTAGCATGGGTTTCTTGACGTATATTAGTTGTGTATCGAAGATAAGAGTAAGATGAGTGGTTATCGAGAAGGTTTTGGCATGTTCCAGGTCTTATTTAGCCTTTAAGGGCTTTTGGATTTGTCTACTAGTGGGCTTGAAAATGCAAATGAATGGTAATTGGATCTGCGGTGTTCCCTTGTCAAGAAGAGTCTACATGTCAATGCTGAAGTGATGCAAGAAATGGTTTCAAAATCCCAAGAAGTTCCCTCGGGGCGATCATATCGGATTGAGTTACTTTCGAGTTGGCAGTCTGCCTGACTCAATTAAGTTAGAGGCGATTGGTTCTGACTTGATTATGTATTACTGAGTTCCAGAGAATTTATCATGGTTATGACCACGGTCGGAGTTGATGTTTTCTACAGGTATGGAAGATATATTTCGTGTGGTAGTGTTCTCCTGGATTGAGTTAAATGAAAGATTCTTGGGTGATGAGGTGTTCAATTTGCTTATGGTTCAGAGTTGACTATGAGACTTTCGTAGTGTTGCGAGTTAGCATGTTAGAGGCGATTCACCGTGTGGGGTTGAAAGATTTCAGTTTAGTTTTGGAGGGAAGGATACGAGTTCTTGATGTCTCAGACAATTTTGGGTGTTTGAAGTCTTGTTGGCACTATGGGATTCCCATCGAAGTAGAGTCCGCCTGTTGTTAATCACATTGTGTTTCGACTTATGGGTGATTCTCCATGAGATGATGGAGTATGAATTACGTGTCAGCTATTTGAGAAGCGGTGTTGAGATTGGGTATGAAAATTCTTGTATTCGTGAGGCTCAGAGACTGAATGTTCTTTTTGGTGGACTATTTCTTGATTGCGAGCTGTGAAAGAGTATAGAAGATTGGATGATTAATGGTAGGTGTTATGGAAAGGTTGCTATAGACTTTTGGAATATTTATTACATGTTTGAGGATGACAGGAATTTGGTTTGGGGATTATTTTGAGCTCAGTGAGAATGTGTATTCTATATCAGACTGAATTTGCTTTCTCTTGCGCAGTTGTTGCCACATGTATATCATCAGGCGGAATGGATGTTATCCACGCCTCAGTTTATGTCGTATATTTCTCTCCTATTGCCTATGATGGGCTGTAATGGTTACATGATTCTTCGCACGCATATTTTGATTTAGTTTAGGATTCATGGCATTATGGGCGAGATGACCTTTGTGATGTTGATTTGCTCATTGCACCATAGTTGTGCTTGTCTTTTTCAGTATTGTTTGTCCCTAATAATTTCACCACAATTATATTTTGGTGCACTCGGTTGTGCTTGATATTAACGCACATGTGATTAGTGAGCCCGAGTATTATGGCTCGACGGGTAACCTATATGAATTGATATGATGGGATTGGGTTTCACACCGCAATGGTAAAGTGATGAAATGTGGCTCCTTATTTCTATTTCATGTATTTTGCTTTCACCTTGTTGAGAATAGTTCATAGTAAAATGCTAAAATTTCCCTGCTTGCTTAGTAATTTTCTTATTAAGTTTTCTTATTGTTATCTGTCATATCTGATACTTGGTAGTGTACGAAACCGGGTTTGGTGTGGCTCCATATGTTTATTGTTGATGCTTGTCGGTGTGGCTGCTTGTGTTGGCTGAGATGAGGTTTCTAGACCTGAGATTTGCATTATTGTATTGTGATGAGGAAGGTTTGGAAAAATAACACCGTAGTTTGTTGAGGATTTGGACAATGGCCCTGGTCGGCCGAGTGAGTTTCTTGGTTTATTAATCAGATGCATGGTTAAGAGCTTATGCGTGTTTCTTTCATAACCGGTAGGGTATGAAGGTTTTGAATGAGGTTCTAATCGATATGAGATTTGCTATCGGCGCCGAATTTGTTTTGGGCGGTAATGGTGGTCAGCAGTCCTTACTGTGAGTGTCATGATTTGGCACAACTGGTACAAACTTATACAGTATCTGACTGTGGGATTCAGGTCTTGTAATGAATTATGGATTATAGAGATTGACTTCTAAGGTTTAAGGACCAAGGTCGAAATAAGGATCTCTAGTTATGTTGTGTTGGAAGGATTATGTTGATCAGGGTGACGTGGGATCACCCCGGGTTTATGCCTAGTAAGGTTACACCGTGATTTGGTAGCTTTGGAAAGACTCCTAGCACGTTCTAGGACGAACGTGTGTTTATGTGGTGGAGAATGTGACGACACAACAGGTCGTTTTGAGTATCTGCACTTCGCTCAGTATTTTGAGGGCTCGTGTATCTCCGTATTATGTTATGGGACTTATTGGTATGTTTGGACGTGGTCCCGAGGGGCTCGGGTGAGTTTCAGATAGGTTTGGGCTGCGTTGCGCTCGATTTTCTTATGTTTCGACATCGTTTTTCCAAGCATGAATGGTACCACATTAAGCAACCGAGCTCTGATTTCTATTTTGATTGAAGCATTAAATCCGTATCCTAATTACGGAGCCTTAGCAAAAAGAATTATCGAATTTGGACATCGTGTGAGGAATTTATGGTCATTTTACTAAAAATTAGGTTACCAGATTTTTTTTAGATTAATTACGAAATTGCCACTGACGGCATGTTTAAAAATCTACACTATTTGCAAATATTAAAACCTACGTATCTCATTCATTATAAGATCAAATTGAGTGATTCAAATGCCAAACTTTACTAAAATTTCACAAGGAATTCATTGGAGGCATAGCAAGCGAGTTTCGGGATCGTTTGGCACGAGGAACGAGCAGAATATCTAGCAGACAAATATATAAAATAAAGGTTTGTTCATTCGGTCATATTTTGAGTTGGGGAGCCCGGATTTGGGCGATTTCTTAGGCGATTTTCACCATATGGATTGGTTTAAGTGTTCTCTACTCGATTTTTGTTATATTTTATGAATTCATCTTCATTTTTGGGATTTGATTGATGATTTCAAACAGAAATTTAGGGACTTTTGCCTAAAGTTTCATAATATGAATTTTTGAGTTTTGAACATCGATTTGGAGTCGGAATTGAGTGAAAACAGTATGGTTGAACTCGTAATTGAATAGGTTGTCAGATTTTGTAAGTTTTAAGGGGTTCCGAGGCATGGACCCGGGTGTGCTTTTTGGCCGGATTTGGGATTTGATTTAGGATTCGATCTTTATCATTTGGAATTGTTTTCTTGGGCTTTAATTGATGTATTTGAATTTATTTTGGATAGTTTTGAGATATTCGGAGGTCACTACGGGCGTGATGGCATTTTGGAGCATCGCTTGGCTTGCTCGGTATCGTAATTGACTTGTTTGAGGTAAGTGTTTTGCCTAACTTTGTTGAGAGAATTTTTCCTCCTAATTGCTATTGTTTGCCACATGCGGGGGTGATACATATATGAGGTGACGAGCATATATGTATGTGCCGGGGTAAACCATGCTTGGGGGTAGATTGTGCTATAATTGTGTTTTGTAGAATTTCGTAATTTTCTTAATTCAAGCCTTACCCATTTACCGATATTAAGAACGTAATATATAAAATGTTAGTAATCAGGACTTAAGACTAATATCACTTGATAAAATTTGATAGAATTATGAGAATACATTGATGTGTCTAGTTTGGTTCATCTCTATGCGTAATCACTACTACCTTGCTATGGTTGATATTTGAGGTGTTGGATTCTATACTTGGGTTACGGATAAAATGTAAAATTTGTGGAAGTACTTTAATTGTACGGCCCTTGAGGGATTATTGAATCATTGTTGGCTTAGAAATTCAGTGATTGAAATATGCTGGATTATTCGTTTAAACACTCTTGGTGAGGAAGAGTGTAAAGCACGAAGGTTGATGCCGTGGCATTTCATATACATTATCATGTGAGGAAGAGTATAAAGCACGAAGGGTGATGCCGTGCCATTTAATATACATTATCATGTGAGGAAAGAGTGTAAAGCACGAAGGGTGATGCTATGTCATTTCATATACATTACAATGTGAGAAAAGAGTGTAAAGCACGAAGGGCGATGTCATGCCATTTCATTTATATTGTTATGCTTTTAATATTGTGAGATCATGGCGCGAATGGTGTTTCCGTGCAGGTGAGGATGAGGGGCATGCATTATGATGTGATATCTGTTTTCCATGTATACATTTTTGCCTTTACTTTGATTTGTCATTGTCGGTATTATACATTTTGTGTGATATGTTGTTATTGTCCCGTACTTGACCTCTATCTTAATTGTTGTTTTGTTGTCCATTTCTTTTACTTGCTTAACTTTCATATGCCATTCCTATTTCCTGATTTTATAATCATACTCATGTTGTATCTATTCTGCTATACCATAATGTGTAACGACCCGACTGGTCGTTTTGAGAATTTAAGCTTCGTTCGATGGCGTAAGCTTTTGAATAGCTTCACATTGTGTATATTGACTTATGTGCATGGTTGGATTCAGTTACCGGATGATCTGGAGTCAAATTGGAAGGAAAATTAAGTTTTGGAAGCTTAAGCGATGGAAGTTGACCGGAGGTTTGACTTTTGTATAAACGACTTCGGAGTGAGTTTGGGTGATGTCAACAGCTTCTTATGGTGATTTTGGACTTAGGCGCGCAGTCAAAATTTGTTTTGGAGGTCCGTAGAGTAATCTGAGGTAATTCCGGGAAAGTTAGAATCTCCGCAATTTCGGCCGATAGGTGAAATTTTGGTTGTAGCATTTATGACTTGTCTGCAAAATTTGGCGTCATTCCGGGTTGAATTGATAGGTTTCGGCTCGAGTTTTGATATTTTAAGATTTGAAAGTTCATAAGCTCGATTTATGGTTTGATTTGTCATTTCGGTGTTGTTTGATGTGACTTGAAACCTCGAGTGAGTCCGTGTTAAACCTCGAGTGAGTCCGTGTTAGGTTATATGACTTGCCTGTGTGTTTGGAAGGGGTCCCGGGGGCTTTGGGTGTGTTTCGGATGGGCTTCGGGACATTTTCCTCTATTTTTGGACTGCTGATATGTTTTATGATATTTCGTTCTATGCGATCGCATAGGCATAGCCGCGATGGCATAGTGTTCTGTGACCCGCCCAGCTTTTCCTTCAGCGCGTTTGCATCTACATGTTCGCGATCGCGTAGTGTTAGTTGGGCTAGAAACCCAATTGTTCTTCACGTTCGCAAAGGTCTCCATTTTTCTCTTTTGCGTTCGCGAGCCAGTCTTTGCGTTCGCGAAGTATAAATGGAGCAGCTTATTTTTCTTCTTCTTCGCGAACGTGGTCATTCCTCCGCGTTCACAATTCATTAAAGGCCTGGGCAGATTATAAATCTTCAAAATCGAGGGTTAAGCTATTTTTATCACATTTTGACTTCTAGAGCTCGGTTCTTGGCGATTTTTGATGGGTTTTTCACGAAATTTGATTGGTTGTTCTAGTTGATTTTGAGCCGTCCGGAAGTCTTTTTGCCCGAGAAGTCTATTTTAGAGTACTGGGTTGTCGTCTTCGAGGTAAGTATCTTGCCTAACCTTGTGTGGGGGAAATACCCCTTAGGATTTGAGTATTCTATGTTGATTGTAGCCCGTGTACGCGAGGTGACGAGTGCGTACTCGGGCTTATTTTTAGGAGGTTGACCTTTTAGGATTCTTAGGTCCTTATATATTCCCTGTGTATGAAGTTGTAATCATTATGACTGAGTTCTTAATTGCTAGTTTCATCTCCTCCTGCGTAAATTAGGATTTCTTGCTTTTAGATTCCCTTTGTTGTTCATGTGATCTTAATTGACTTAACTGAAGATCCTACCCTTCTACTATCATATTATATTGTTACTCATAAACTTCCTAGTTAATTGAAATTAGTATTATCTCACCCTATAATTGTCTAGCATTAATTGGAGTTAGTATTATTATCTTTGCATTTACTCTTACTTGAATTGTTGAAAACCTCTCGAAATTTGCTAAATCTTAAAAAGGAATTTGGATAGCCTATATCTTAGCCGACTTGCCTTTACTTGGAACTAATCAACTTGTGTTGGCCTCTTATTGTTGACTTGAATATATTAGATTCGCTGTTACGCCTTGTTTCTCTCTGGTTAAGCTATTTTCTTTACGCTTGGTATTTCTCTTCAGTGATTATTCCGTGTGAATGAGTATTCATACGTTGGTGTCAAGCACGCCCGTGAGTCATATTGTAACTAACATGATCTTTCGTTGAGCACTACTTAGGCTTAACTTGATAATTTCTATGTTAATAGTAGTTCCTTAGTATTGCCTACTGCTGAGTATTTGTTCAAGTTGAGGTTTATTTTGTGAAGCAAATTAATTAAGCGAGATTTTTTATAGCTGTTTTCCCTTGCCGGGATGATATTGTTTCCATTGTTGACTCCCTTGCCGGGATAGTATGGTTTTTGTAGTTGTTTATGCTGTTGATTTTCCTTGTCGGAATGCTATCGTTTCATTTGTTTGGGTGAGAAAGAGTGTAACGCACGAAGGGTGATGTCGTGCCATTTCATATACATTATCATGTAAGGAAAGAGTGTAAAGCACGAAGGGTGATGCCGTTCCATTTCATATTCATTATCATGCGAGGACAGAGTGTAAAGCACGAAGGGTGATGTTGTGCCATTGTTTATATTCATTATCATGTGAGGAAAGAGTGTAAAGCACAAAGGGTGATGTCGTGCCATATTATTGAGAGTAAAAGCACAAAGGGTGATGCCGTGCGTGATATTATGAGTGAGTGATAATGCACGAAGGGTGATGTCGTGCCATATTATTGTGAGTTCATGGCACGAAGGGTGTTTCCGTGCAGGTGAGGACGAGGGACATGCATTATGATGTGATATATGTTTTCCCGTGTATACATTGTGCCTTTACTTCGAGCTGTTATTGTTGTACTTACATATTTGGTGTGACTTATTGTTATTGTCTTGTACTTGACTTTTATCTCAATTATTGTTGCACTGTCCATGTCTTTTACTTGCTTAATTTTCTTAATTTACATGTTGTATCTGTCAATTTCTATGGGAATGAAGACAGTAAAAGCACGAAGGGTGATGTCGTGCACTTATTCTGTCGGAAATTAAATTAGAAATACATTTATTGGAAAAATATATTTTAAAAATGCCTATCTTGAAGAAATTACATTTAAAAACTTTCCTTATGTAAAGTATATATACGTATTCGGAGGAAGTACCTTTTAAAAGAAGTTTTCTATTTTGAAATGAATATATTTAAGGTCTTTAATATAAACTGGTGGGTGGAAGGTTATAATCGAAGGTTGATTAAATTGTTGGAGTTGCTGGCTAAGATCAGAGGTGGAGATTATTGCAGTGCTGGGTTACTACTTGTTCTTACTGTATTGTGGGTTTCGATTTTTGGTTGTTTTTCCGTCCATTTTTCTGTGTAATATTATGAAATTCCGTCGATTTATTACTGTGTTTCCTCCCGCATTGCATTATTATGTAGTTAATTATATTGTGTAATCTTTATACAGATATCATATTCCGTCATTTTCTATATTTATGCCTGCTTGTTTTATTAGACCAGTGGGTGTCTTGACTAGTCCTCATCACTACTTCACCGAGGTTAGTCTCGATACTTACTGGGCACCACCGTGGTGTGTTCATACTACTCTTCTGCACATTTTGTGCAGATTCTAGGATTTGCATAGTCGGTCGATTGATAGATTGCAACGCGGTTGCTGTTGTGGAGACTCAAGGTAAAACCGCTTCAGCGTTCGTGGTTTCGGAGTCACCATCTTATGTTTTTTGCACTGTTGTACTTATTTTTGAACAGTGGTATTTTTAGGTATTTTAGCGTAGTTTCCTTAAAGCTTATGACTTGTATTTATCAGGTTCTTGGAAGAAGTGTAAAGTGTCGAGATTTAATTCAAAAAGCACTTAAACTATTCTCATATTATAATTAATGTTCGTTAATAATAGGCTTACCTAGTCCTTAAGACTAGGTGCCGTCACGAAATCCAACGGAGGGAAAATCAGGTCGTGACATAGTGTAAGTCTTCCACCATACTAGTCCTTCATGTCCTTACTTGTTAACTTATGAAGATCATGTGTTTCCTTCTTGCTTGCTATATTGTACTTAGACCTCCATCATGCTAGTTAATTGAAATTATAACCCTTTTTTCCTAATTGTGGTCATTATCTTCGTGCTCTCTGCTTAGTCTGTTACTGATGTTCTTCTGTACATTCTCGTGTATTATCATGCTTGCATATTTCCTTCCTTGACATTTCTATTGTCGGTATTTCTATCATTTGGTTGGTATTGTTTTACACATATATGGTGAGGATGAGATAAATGCACGAAGGGTGTTGCTGTGCCTTTAGACTTGATGTCTTGAGTAATTTATCACCCTAAGAAAGTATATGAGGTGATTGTTGTGGTTCATGGGCTTTCGTTCTAAGGAAAGGGCTGGTTGAGATGTTGGAAACTGTTGAATTGTGATTTTATTTCTGGTACTCTTTTATTACCTGTTACAGTCGCATGGTGTACTCTATTCTATTATTCTGTCTTTAGGTTCTATTGCTAGTTTACATTATAGTGTTTATTAATGAGTATCTTTTAACTAAAAGATCTCATCACTACTTCGACAGGGTTAGTCAAGATACGTACCAGTACATGGAGTCGGTTGTACTGATACTGCACTTCTGCACACTCTGTGCAGACTATTGGAGCTGAGCTACTGAAGATGTTGGGGGCTGACCCTGAAGATGTTCGTGTATTCTGTATAGAAGCTGCCACTTGTCCTTGGTAGTTTTAGACCTTATTAATCTCTTCATGTAGTTTTCAAACAAAACGTGTATATATTCATACCAACTTTGTATATTCTAAGTCTTAGAAGCTCATGAGTCGTACTACCAGATCTTGGGTAACTTTGTAAAAGTTTTGATAAATCCTAATTTAATTTTCGATAAGCTTATTTGGGTGTTTCCTTTATTAATTGGCTTACCTAGCCAGTCAAGTTAGGTGCCATCATGACCTATGATTTTTGGGTCGTGACATTTTAATAGTAGTAATGCACAAGCATTTGACACTACTAGAAATTCGGCCAAAATCGACCGCTGTCAACCGCGCGACTTGGCCGATCAAAAACCGACAGAAGTCAGTTGGTTTTTTAAAATATTTTATTTATTAATTTTTTTTTACGAATCCGACCGACTTCGATCTTTTTTTTTAGCGCAAAAAATACGAGAACGTATTTTTGCATCCCGCAAAATTTATTTTTAAGAAACCAACCTAAGTCGATCGTTTTTTCATATAAAATAAATTAAAATTAATATTCAAAAATCCGACCGAAATCGTTCGGTTATTTCAGTCAGTCATTTGAAAAAACAGACCGACTTTGATCGCTTATTTTCGCGCGAAAATGCATTAAAGATTACAAATAAATTAAAAGAAAGTCTTAAACCAAAATGTACCAATAGTCTAATGGTAGAATGGTATCCTGACACAATACAGACCCTGGTTCGAGTCCCAGACAGTGTATTTTTTAATTGCATAATTAAAAATAGCGATGGACTTCGGTCAGTTTTCGGTAGATTTTTAATTTTGGGTCGTTTGTGAAAATTAATTTATCAGCCAAAATTGGTCGAAAATTGCTACCGACTTCGGTCGCTAGTTTTTACCGACCAACTTAATTTTGACGGATTAAAGTCGATCAGTTTTTCTAATTTTCGGCCGATTTTGATCGATATTTCTGGATGGTTTTAGACAATTTTCTAGTACTGTGAATATGTACGAGCATAAGATGACCCATTAGGCAATCTAACCTTAACACTAGGTATGACTATAAACATCATTATGAGTGTTTGGAGAATGATACACACAACAAAGGAAGTCTAGGGTTAGGAATTCTCTACATTAAACAAAGGTTTTTACATGGCGGAAATAAGGGATCTATCCACCACATGAGAATTCCTGACGACCAGTAAGTCGAGTCAGGTTGTTGCGATCTATCCGCTTATAGTTTGTAGAAAATCTTGTAAGTTTCCTAAACTAGCGATTACATTAAATCATCATATCATACTATATTAAAAGTGAGAAACACAAACTTAAAAGTTAATTTACAGATTTAACCATACAAACTTAGTGATTATACTATCCTTCAACCAAACATACTTCAAACACATGGTAACTAAATAGTATTTCATCAAAACTATAAAATAGAACACATCGTGTTCACTTCTATCAGTTTAGTATTACCTCCATTCTAATTTATGTGACATTTTTCATACTTTGACCAACGTATTTCCTCTAAGTGTAGGGAGAATTTTGACCTTAACATCTTTATATTTTGATCGCCATTCTTTTGCCACTGATCTAATATCTCTATGTTAATCATTTAATAATTAGTAGTATTAATTCTTGAAATTATACAAGAAAAAGATATTGGTCTATTATCTTTCTGATTTTACTCTATAAATGAATATGTTATCCTAAGTAAGACATTAAATTATTAAGAATTGTTATGCTCCTAAAAAAAATATTATTGGACAGTCAGACCAAATAATATTTGAAAAAAGACTAAGATTATGGGTGTGTTTGGTATGAAAATTTCAAATTTCTCATGTTTGGTTGGCTAAAATATTTTGAAAACTATTTTTCTTAGCAACTCATTTTTCTCCAATTGGAGAAAAATATTTTTCTTATCAAGAGAAGGAAAAACATTTTCCAAAACTCCTTCTCAAGCTTACCCACCCTATTCCCTACTCAACCCACCCCACACCCCACACCCCCACACCCACCAACATAACCCCACCCCATGCCCTCTCTCAAAAAATATTT
>ML413225.1:1124-16065 GCA_005239525.1 Nicotiana knightiana
AGACCTAGTCTGATGAATTTTCTCCTAGGATCAAAATCTTAGTCTGATGAATCTTTCTCCTAAGATACAAAAAAAAATCGAAAAAAACAACAACAACAAAAAAAAAAAAATCCTTTTTTTGATTCATTTTAGCATAGATACATAATTCAGTAATCTAATTTTCCAACATAGGGTCTCCATTCCCTAGTTGATTTTATTTTAGATATAGGGTCTCCACTCCCTAGTCTTCTTTCCAACATAGGTGCCCATTCCTTAGTTGATGCCGACAATAACCCGATGAATCTCATTTCCAGACACCAACATACCCTGGTGAACTTTTCTTCTCCAGACACTGGCATAACCCAGTGACCTCTCTTCCCCAGGCAACAACATAACCTGTTGATCTTTCCAGACACCAACATAACCTGGTGATCTCCTCTTTTCCTGACAACGGCATAACCTGTTGATCATTTCCAGACACTGGCATAACCCAGTGATCTCCTTTTCCCGGCAACAACATAACCTGTTGACCTTTCCAGACACCAGCATAACCTGGTGATTTCTTTTCTTGACAACGGCATAACCCGTTGATCCTCCCCCAGACACCGGCATAACCTGGTGATCTTTTTCTTGACGACAACATAACATGTCGATCTTGTCCAACATAGGGTCTCCAATCCCTAATTGATTTTACCTTTGGGCATAGGGTATCCACTCCCTAGTCCACAATAACTCCGGGTGCACCATTCCCCGCTTTTCATTGCTTTCAATAATAAAGTAACATAGATTTTGTTACAATAACTCACGAAATTTTCCTAGCGAAAACTGAGGGCAGAAAATTTCGTTCGTTTGCTTTGATTTTGCGCAGGTTACAATGGATTCGAGACGACCGAAAGAAGAAGTCTCAATTTAGAATAAAAGAGAAGAAGAAAAGAAAAGAGATGAACCCCAAAGTACAGAAGCGGAAAAGATGTGGACTGCTCGAGACAGATTGAAGTCACAAGCTATGCATGTCCATTCTTGATCCGAAAAAGCTGTAGAAGAATGAACTAGCACCTGCAGCCAGCAAGCATCAAGATTCAGATCAGAGTCTGCATGAAGAATGAACCAAAATTCAAGACCAAGCTTTAGAAGACTCATAGATAGGAATCTTGTAACTCGTAGCTGATAGGCTTAGTTAGTCTTTCCTTTTTGATTTTGATGTAATAACGGGATCGCAAACCGGAGCCTCGGACGGAACCTCGCTCGACTCTGCAACTCATCACTCCAAAACTCCTTGAACTACACGCGACCTGATTCCCTTATAACCTGAGATATGTAGGATGTCCAAAACTGGGACTCGGTCACATCCTCCTTCCTTTTAAGTTTTCTACACTTTTAAATAAAGGTCAGGTCAAAACATGTCTTATTGTTCTTTGCCTGAAAACTCTTCGCGTTTCCAGTCAAAGAGGGGCAGCTGTAGACATGTAATTTTTTACCCTCTCCGAGATTTTACACGGTATAACGTTTAAATATTAAGTTTAGGTCTAAGATCATTATTTTAACTAGTTTTGACCTTTTTAACTTTATCTTACCACAAAACTAAAAAATTACAAAAAAATATTTTTTCTTTTATTTAGCTAATTGATATTTTATCTAGTTACTTTTAGTATAAATACTTTTCACAAAAGCAAAAATACAAAAAAAATAAAAAATAATATAGTATTGGTATTTTATTTTCCAAAAGATAAAAAGAAAAGCTTTACAAAAAATACATCTTACTTAATTTAATATAATTTTTAAGGTGTATATTTTAGTTAATTTAAATTATTTAAATTATTAAAAGTAGCAATCTGATTATATTCCTTTATATCTAACTAATTGGTTTTGTTACTTAATACTATTTACCAAAAGAAAGAACAAAAAAAAAAAAAAGAGAATGAAACAAAACAAGAAAAACAAGGAAGAATTAAAAAAGAAAAAAGAAAAGAAAAGAAAAGAAAAGAAAGAGTAACGAAGGACAAAGTAGAAACAAGAAAGAAAAATTCAAGTAGTCCCTTCATATATCTTTTATCCCATATTCACGTGCCTTCCTCATTTTGGACCTTTTGGCTTTCAAAAATTATGTTTTTCCTCAACCAATTAAATGTGGCCATAATCCTTCTAGAGAATTCCCATACCAAACTCCCGGATTACACTGCCCAAGAAAAAAGGACACAACATTTTTGTTAGAGGGGTCCCACATGTATTTGGCTTTTTCTGCTCCTCCAAGGTGAGACCCTTTCTTATAAAGAGATATACCCACACAAGAGAGGGGGGCTGGACAACAACGAGAGCTCTCACCCCTTTTCAGAAGAAAAAATTCCTTTTTCTTCATTAAGAAATACACGGCAGCACAAAAAAAAAACTAAGAGAACTTTTCATCGACATTCACTTCCTGCCTCCGCCGCCGTCTCCCAGCCTCACACCACCACCATCTTCTCACCATGTCTTAGCGACCAGACCTCCTCATCGTCACTCAACTGACTACCAACCCAAAAATCCCAATAAGCCAGCCATTTTTAGTTTGATTCTTGTAGATGTCATTTGGATCTGACCGGAAACGAGTAGCTCCGGCGACCCACCATTGAATCCGGCGAAACAGAGCTCAAACCCAGAAGTAAACCCAGTTCACACCCTCAAAACAGCCATGAAAGCTGCCCATTTCCACACAAAACAAGCACCCTAAGAGCAACAACGTTTTCCATCCCCTCACCTCACTGGACATCGACAGAACCAACCACAAATACAACCATCGTCACTCTCACTTGGACTGACGAAATCGCCGGAATCCGGCGAGCCAGAAACACCCTTTCTCAACCCTACAAAAATGCAGCAAGCATAGCCTGCCAAGACCCAGCACATTCTAGCACTAAAACTCTCCGAAAATCAGTCCAATCCAACCCCAAAATCAGCTAAAAAACGATTAAAACTACAACTCAAAATTGCTACCATCCAAGTTGAAGAGTCTTAGTTCGAGGTTCCATTATGGATTCGAGGTTCAGGTCATTAGCTCAATTTTGGTCTGCTGCATCAGAGATCTTTCTTTCATTGTATACATTGGTGAACATGAAGAAATAAAGGAGTTTTAAGGTTTTCAACAATGGAGAATGGGTTATTGCAAATTTAGTTTCGTATGCTATCTGTGTCATCTTACCGGACCAAACTGAGAAAAGTTTCACACTGGAAATGCCAACTTTTACTTTGCAACAGGTATGAAAAATGCAAATTTAGTTTCGTATGCTATCTATTTTTATTTAATTATGCTTTTGGTTGGTTTCTGGTATGAAAAATGTGATTTTCTCCAGTCACATTAGCAAGTGACGTTGTGATTTGTGAATGTGTTATGCTTCCTCTGTTAGTTTTATTGAATTAGTTTCATTATTGAAGATCTTGATTAGGAGGAGGTGATAATGAAAATTCTTGGGTAGTTCAACAATTGGCCTTTGGGTTTCAGTTGGGTGGTTACTGCTTTTAACAATGTGACAAATATCTTTTAACAATGTTCTTGTGCCTAACAAATTTAATCTCCAAGCCTCATTGATTTTAGTCGATAGATTAATAGTTAGGCCACTCTTCTATAATAGATAATTATCTCATAATTTCAAGAATAGAGTAGTAACTTGTAGATATCTCTAAATGGGATAACTTGTCAATATTATAAATTGCCAAAATATTTCTTGACTTCCAAAATAACTCCTTCGATAATCCATGGCCTCACAATAATCTCAAATTACTTTAGGAAATTAATTCATGAATATCATAGTTTGCTTTAGATATATAATTAAATCATCATGACCATAATCATGATTACGTAATCTACACTCGGGTGTGACAAGTCATGCCCCCAACCACAACTCCGAACAATAATAAAATAAACATGTTGTGAATTTCGGGTGCATTTCATGTGGCGCGGTTTACAATGTGTATCAAAAAAACAAGTGTACGACATCGTAACTTGTTTCAAAAAGATAATTTCATAAATATTAAAAGCGGTTCAAAAGGTTAAAAAATGCACAATAGGTTCAAAGTATGTAATTAATCAGATAATTAGGCCAAATATTAATAGTTAAGCGACCGTGCTAAAACCACGGAACTCGAGAATGCCTAACACCTTCTCCCCGGTTAACAGAATTTCTTACTCGGATTTTTGGTCGCAGACAAATTAAAACAGAGTCAAAATTTCCTCGGTTTGGGATTTCAATAAATAAATTGTGTCCCGGAACACCATAAAAAATCCGGGTGGGGACTCTGAAAACTAAATAAATCCCAAATCTGAATAATGTCACTTTAATTGGAAAAACTCCCTTATACCCCTTCATTAATCAGGGGTAGTGGAAAAAGGAGGTGTGACAGGGATTCCGTCAATAGGGGAATCATAACCTTAGATCCTTCTCATTATTGTTTACAACCTGTTCTTCGTTAGCTCTTAGTTAATCTAGTTTCATAAAGTAATAGTTAGTAGAAAAATAACCAATTGTTATTCAAAATATCTTGGAAGTTGAGTACGTGAAATTGAGTGTGTCTGATAACTATGATTGATAGGTTAATTCCCTGTGGGATTCGACTCTGGGGTTAATACCCGGAATATATTGACAACAACCGCTTAGTTCTTTTTATAAGGCATAGTTGAGCGTGATCAAATTTTGGCGCCGTTGCCGGGGAATTAACGGTGTTATTGATTACAGTTAAAAGAAGTATAAAAATTTTTAGTGTAGTCAATTTTCTTTACTTTCAATCAATACATTGAATATTAACGTTTGCAAACTTGGTGGTTATAGGTGTATGCCTAGAAACGTATCGAGAACTGGTGAAGTGTTTGAAGCATTATCATATCCCGAGAAAGTTTTCAGGGCCTTGAATCGGGCCAACTGGAAAAGCAAACAACAAAACCCAACTGAAAAACTTGAACCAGACATGGCAAATCTGGTGAACAACAGAAATATTGGGGATGACGTGGAAGACCCAAATGCGCAGGTAGTGGAGCCTCTTGTGCCATAGGCTGCTTTATATGATTGGGCACAACCCATGGTAGACAATTTGGCCACAACGATAGTAGGCATGCATATACAAGCAGATTCATTCCAAATCACAAACAATATGCTGCATATGTTGCAAAACAAGAGACTATTCTAGGGGTCATACATTAAAGATCCCCGACAACACTTGAAGAATTTCCTGTCAATATGCCAAACACAAAGAAAATACAACGTGACTCCAGAAGAAATAAAGATGTTGTTGTTTCCATTCTCTGTGGCAGGAGCAGCCCAGACTTGGCTAAATTCACTCCCCATCAATTCCATAAATACTTGGGAGGAGTTGGTCAAGCAATTTGTGAACAAATTTCATCCACCAACAAGACTGCTCAACAGACAAAAACCAACAGAAACATTGCAAGATACGTGGGAAAGATTTAAAGGGTTGTTGGTTGTATGTCCACACCATGGTATTCCTGAGCAGATGTTGGGGAAGAGATTTTACATGGGTCTGGCAAATAGTGTAAAATCTAATGTTGATGCTTCAGCTGGTGGTGCATTCCTGAGTAAAACATTCAGAGAGAGCAAGATCTTGCTCGACAAGATGTCCCAGAACTCAGGGTGGACAAACAAAAACGCACCCATCACTCCTGTGGTCCACTCAGTGGCGTTAGATCCAGTGAACTGTCTTGCTGCAAATATGGCCACATTAATGACACAAATGAGCATCCTCACCAAAAAGGTGGAAGAATCAGGTCAGAAACAGCAGGTGCATATAGTTGATACAACCAATGGAGGCTTTTGTACATCTTGCATCAGTCATCCAGTTGGTAACCAGTGGAGCGAAGAGGGGGATCACCAACACTATCCTGAGGACATGAATTATGTGTCCAACTATAGGGGTCAGAGACCAGGTGGTCAGGATTGGGGGCAGCAGAATCAACAATACAGGCCAGCCCAACAGCAGCATAATCATGGTAACATGGGGGCCATGCGACCATAGGGTAATATGACACCTTACCAAAGTCCATAGGTCTATCACAACCAGAATCAGCAGCAGGGGTATCATCCACCTTAACAACAACATAATGGGAGACAGGAAGACGGGTTCTCTAGGCTTGAGGCAATGATGCAGTAGGTGATTGGGTCTAATGCAAAAATAAGTGAAAGAATATATTCACATGAGTCAGCTATCAAAAATATTGAGGTCCAAATTGGTCAAATTTTGATGTCACTAAATCATCGTCCTCATGGGACGTTACCTACAGACACTCAGGTAAATCCAAAAGATCATGTCCCGAAAAAATGATGGCAGTGAGTCTACGTAATGGTAGAGAACTTGATTTGGAGCAAGAGAGGACTTGAGAAAGCAGACCCGTTGAGACACTTGTGTTAGTGCCCATTGAGCTAGATGACTCAGCATGATTGACTGAGGTGATAGTGCAGCATGCACAGGAAGATGCCAGCAAACAAAATGAGGCTGATAAAGAAGTTGAGACAACACAGGAACCGATAATGGAGGCAATTCCTGAAAAAGAGAAATCCCAAATCACATGGAAGAAGCGACCTCCAGCACCATTCCCATAGAGACTAGCCAAATATCAAAAAGATGAGCAATATAAGAAGTTCTTGGACATGTTGAAGCAAATTCAGGTAAATATTCCATTGGTTGATGCCTTAAAAGAAATGCCTGGCTATGCAAAAATGATGAAAGACTTGATGTCCCGTAAGTTCGATTTCCAAGACTTGGCCACGGTGACTCTAACTCAGACATGCAGTGCTATTGTAACAAGACCCAATACTGAGAAATTGTCAGACCCAAGGAGTTTCACAATTCCCTGCACCATAGGTAACTTTGCTTTTGCCAAGGCACTATGTGATTTAGGGGAAAGCATAAATCTTATGCCCCTAACTATCTATAAAAGTCTTGGGATTGGACGAGCTAACCCCACGTTGATGTTGTTGCAGATGGGTGACAGAACTGTAAAGAGGCCCTAAAGTATTCTTGGTGACGTGTTGGTACATGTAGGGAAGTTTGTGTTCCCTGCAGACTTTGTAATTCTGGACTGTAGGGTGGATGAAGAAATTCCCATAATATTAGGAAGGCCATTCTTGGCCACGGGTGAGCTCTGATTGACTGTGAAACTGGAGAACTCAAGATGAGGTTAAATGAAGAAGAGATAACGTTCAACATGTAGAAATCTATGAGGCGACCAAGTGAATTCGCCAATTTTTCTTTAATTGATGTCGTGGATGTAATCCTTGAAGAGGATGATGAGACCTTAAACATTGAGGACCCTCTAGCTACATGTCTGATGAATATAGATGAGGTTAATGGTGAAGAATTGGCGGAATGGGTGCTTGCTCTTGAGGGCAAAGGTTTTTGGAAGATATCACTCGAATTCGAGCCCCTACACTTAGAGAAAAGGGAAACTCCTCCAACCAAGTCATCCATAGAAGAACCACCAAAGCTGGAGTTGAAGCCACTGCGCGCCCATCTCAAGTATGTATTCTTAGGACCTAACTCCACATTACCTGTTATTATATCATCTAGTTTGTTAGATGTGCAGGCAAAATAGCTTTCGCAGGTACTGACAGAGTGCAAGACTACCATTGGGTGGACCATGACAGATATTAAGGGGATCAACCCGGCATTTTGTATGCATAAAATTCTACTGGAAGATGGGCACAAACCTTCTAGAGAACACCAAAGAAGGCTGAACCCCAATATGAAGGAAGTGGTGAAGAAAGAAGTCATTAAGTGGGTAGATGCGTGAATCATCTTCCCCATCTCTGACAGCAACTGGGTTAGCCCAGTTACTACACAATATTATAAGTTAATTGTGCAGTACTCAATTTTTGAGTGTTGTTGAATAAGAAGAACCTGGTTCTTCTTGGTGTACTACTTCTTACTATTTGCGGAATAATAAAGCAGTAAAGTAAAGACACAAATATTTTACGTGGAAAACACCTGGCTCAAAAGGTGAAAAAACTACGACCTACTCCTCAGTAGGATTTGCTCAAACACTTCACTAAACACTCTGAGCCAAACCGACTTACAAAATAAACTCTTTTTTAATCCTAGGATTAAATCTAATCCTCTTTGTATCAACTAGCCTCTAGCTAATTTCTACAGACTTCAAGCTAACTCTAACTTGAACAGTGTGTACCTATTACAATTTGCTTCTAAGAAAGCTGAAAAGATACAATGTTAAAACTCCTACTACAACCAACTAGACTCAATGATAAACAATGGAACTGTTTCTTCTAGTTGAACTGTAGCCTTTGCACAATACTTCTGCTTGCAATATCCTGGGAATTTTGCTTACAGAACTTGATTCAATTTAGTCTTTGTGCGTCTTTGTGTCGTGAATTTCAGCAGTAATACTTTGAGTATTTATATAGTCAGTTGTTGAGTTCTGGTCCGATTCTACCTGGGAGAACAAGTTCTTATCAAACTCAACTTCGTTTCTGTCCTTGCTGAATTTAACTTCTATTCTCTTCATCAGTTTGCAATCTTTTCGTATTAGGAGACATCCTCTTAGTTCTTTGATACTCAGCAATCACTGATATCTCCTATGCTTGTACGATTCGTATGCCAACTTCTCTGTTCAGATGTGTATGTTTTGATGGACCTGGTTCAACTTGTCAATATTTGTCAATCTTCAAAACCCATTCAGTGACATGGGCCAACAAATTCCCCCTTTTTGATGATGATAAACTCTGTGCATTTATCCTGTATACACTTCAAACACTTTGCATATTTTTAAGCATTAATCATTGAGAACCAGGTTCATTAGGTTATAAATATCACACAACACATCTTCCCCCTTTTGGCATCATCGAAAAGTTGCAAAATGATACTTACCAGTTTTAATTCTTAATCATGGCCAATTTAGGCAACTGCAGGTGCAAATATGATTAATCATCACAAGAAACTAATAATGTAAGCTAAATAAGAAATTGAGACATTTTCCAAAACAGCAAGCTTTCAGTGATTAATAGGGATGATCAGCACCAAAACAGATTAAAATCAAAACAGCCAAAACATGAGAAAAATAGAATAAAAACTGAAACAAAGTAGACAATGTCCCGAACTGGGCACTTGATAGGTTTGGAGGGGGTAGCACTGGACATTCCTAAGGCTGGGAGGGTGCAGATGAGGCTGGGTTCTTGGTTTGTAGAAGGGACAACATTTGGTGTAAAACACCTTCATTTTTCTCCTTCTCCTTTGCTAACTCAGCTTTGAGAGCATCACGCTCAGCTTCCACCTCAACTAAGCGAGACTTCAATCGAAGGATCTCCATATCCTTTAACTCGCTTTCCTGCATCAGAGTACGGACCTTGCTGTTGACTGGTTTCTTCCGAGATGAATTAGGTTCATCTGCCGGGGCATTGACAGTATAATCACAAGACAACAGAGTGTCCTTCCCAAGGAAATCCTTAGCAGTAGCCATCTCAGCCTTCTTTGTAGGAACTCCAAAATGAGCAAGAACTGCAGTCAGAATAAAGGCATAAGGTATCGCATGGGCTTTGGTGCCATTCACCACTCTGTCCAAGAGCTGGATGATAAAAGATGGCCAATTGATCTGCTTGACTCTGTACAGACACTGCATGAGGGTTAAATCCATGTAGTTAGCAGTGTGTCTTCGTTCTTGTCTGGGTAGCAGGAATTTGATCACAAATTCAAAGAGCAGCTTGTGCTCAGGCTTCATCTCACTCTTGTACATGACCCTAGGTTCAAGCTCCTTCTCATTGTCGCAGAAGAATCTGGTGATATTGTGAGCTGAGGCCATTCCATCTAAACAAGGCCATCTGCCCCATGTAGTCTTCATAACCTCAAGTGGAAAGTCTAGAATGACTCCCAGTTCTTGAGCATCAAAGAAGACTTCAACTCCCTTGACCAATGAGGTTACCCTGCCTCCAATGACTGTGGCATTCCCCATGAACTCCACAACTTCATTTTTGACCAGCCTTCCTTCCATGCGAAGGACCATGTCCTTCTAGCCCTGCGCTGCTATAAAATCCAGTAAATACCTCATTCCAGGCTCCTCCAAATCCTTCAACAATTTTCCCTTCAAGATTTTTCTCTTGCCAAACATGGCAACTCTGTCAGTAGACACTTCTCCAACCTTCTTCTCTTCCTCTCCACTCCATTATGGATCATCATCCCTCTCAACAATCTGTACTTTCTTCACCTTCTTTATCTTAGACCTTGTCCTCGAAGCAGTACTCCCAGTGGTGATGGACACAGTAGCTGACTTCTTTGAAGAAGTCTTAGCCTTTTTGGGCTTGGGTGTCTTGATAACTACTGGAGCAGCCTCCTCTTCTTGTTGGACCAGGTCCAACAACCCTTCATCATCAACAATAACAGGTTCCCCTACCTTTGCTTTCCCCTTCTCTGCCTTCTTTCTTTTACTCTCTTGCAGAGCTTTTTCCAATTTCTCCTCCTCTTCTCGTACAATATTTCTTTGAAGGAACTGAGGCTTTAGACCTTTTGGACTTTGGAGTCCTTCTCTTCTTGGGGTTGTATGAGTCCCCCAGCTTCTTCAGTCTTTCAGCCAAAGTTTCTTCCCCAGAAGAAACATGTTCATCTATTTCCTTCATTAACTTCTCCAACCCAGCAGCAGCTTCCTCAACTTCAGTAGTTCCCCCTAAAACCATGACATCTTCTTCAAGATTTTCAAGAATGGGGCCACAAATTGCAAGCGTGGTACCATCCTCCCCGGATCCCCTCACATCTACTTCACCCTCTTTCTCAAGATTTTTCTCTTTCCCAAATTTTCTTTGCCTTCTTGGCACTTCCACATCCACCACAGACCCTACCAACACAAATCGATTTTCAGCAGAATTTAAATAAGAGGTAACTTCAGTATTACCTTTCTCAGCACTAGATGAACCATGTGCTTCGTCTTCATTGGCTGATTTGAATGAATCATTGTATGATTCTGGCTTGGAGCCTTCCTCAGCACGTAAAAATTCTACCAAGAATTTGCTCTTGAACCAGAAGCCACAGATTTGCGTGCAAGAACCTTAACATGATGGGCTTTGGGGGCTGGGGTAGGGTTTGGTGTGGGTTCAGGAATTGTAGAGTGTTCTGGGGTTGATAATGTTTCAGGAGACTCGAAACTATAAATTGAGGGTGAGTTTGAGTTGGATTCATAGTTTCCCCCATCATAATCTTTGTTTGGGGATGAGTCAGAAGAAGCAGGTGGAGGAGACGACATGATTTTGATTTTGTTAGAGAGAGAAGAAAATAAAGGGTAGTAGGGATTTTGAGTTGAGTAAGTTGAACAAGGTTCGACTGTTACTTTATGCACAATGGGTAATGATGGCCTATTTATAACTTGTGGCTGGGGAGATTACAACGGAAGTGTATTAACCCAAGNTTAGTGATTGGTCATTGATTAGACAGTTACTTTCCCCCTAAAACTAGGCTAATTACTTGAGACGGGGCTTCTTGGAATTGGTTTATTATTGAATTTGAACCATAAATGGATAGAGTCCTGCTCATGTATGACTGTACTTGAATTAATACATGTATGGAGATGAGAACGTACCTTGTCAGTCATGTAAACCAGCATGGATGAACCAGGTTCATCCTGTTAAAAATCTTTATTTTGCCTCAATTCACAAAGATAGAGAAACATCATTAGTAACTAAAGAATCATATTAATACATGGCAGAAGAGTATGGCAATAATGACATAGTACTGAGCAATGATTAATCTGATTAAGTACCTAATTAAAATTTTCTAGCCAAAAAAAACTTCCCTTTTTTTTTTAAATTCTGTTTTTCAATTAGGTGATCTTAATCATCCCTAATTCAAGCTTGTTTCTCTCATAATTCTCCCTACTCAATGCTTTGGTAAATATATCAGCAATTTGACGATCAGTAGCACAGAATTCGATTGAGATCATTCATTTTTCATAGTTATCCCTCAACAAATGGTGCCTAACATCTATGTGCTTAGTTCTCTTGTGATGAACCGGGTTCTTAGTCATACTAGTTGCACTAGTATTATCACAGTACATAGGAATGCATCCCACATCTATACCAGGTATAGGAGTTGTTGCTTGATCCATAACAACTGGGCACAACAAGAGGTTGCAGCCACATATTCAGCCTCAGCAGTAGACAAGGCTACTGAATTTTGTTTCTTGGTGGCCCAAGAGACAAGGCAGGAGCCCAAAAAGTGAGCCATGCCTGAAGTACTTTTCCTGTCAACCAGGAAACCTGCATAGTCAGCATCAGCATATCCTACAAGGTCAAAATTACTACCTTTAGGATACCAAAGGCACAATTCAGTGGTGCCCTTCAGATATCTTAAAATTCTTTTTACTGCAGCGAAGTGGGACTCCTTTGGATTGGCTTGAAACTAGCACATAGTCCCACACTGAACACAATATCAGGTCTACTTGTAGTAAGATAGAGTAGAGATCCAATCATCCCTATGTATGTCTTCTGATCAACGGATGAACCGGGTTCATCCACATCCAATTTTGTAGCTGTGACTATTGGGGTATCTATCTCCTTTGAATCCTCCATTTTGAATTTCTTGAGGAGTTCTTTCACATACTTCTGTTGATGTATCATTGTGCCATGTGAAGTTTGTTTGATTTGCAAGCCTAAGAAGAAGGTTAGCTCACCCATCATACTCATTTAAAACTCACTCCCCATTAATGTAGCAAATTCATTGCTAAGCTTTTCAATAGTTGCCCCAAATATGATATCATCAACATATATTTGCACAATCAGAAGATCTTTTCCCTTTCCCTTTAGGAACAAAGTACTGTCTATCTTGCCTCGTTTGTACCCATGTTCCAGCAGGAATTTTGACAATCTCTCGTACCAAGCTCTAGGAGCTTGCTTGAGACCATAGAGAGCCTTGTCAAGTTTATATACATGATCAGGTGACTCTTTGCTTTCAAACCCAGAAGGCTGTTTTACAAATACATCTTCCTTCAAATAGCCATTAAGAAAGGCAGTCTTTACATCCATCTGATGAAGAGTGAATTCCATGTGGGTGCAGCAAATGCTATAATAAGTCTGATTGCCTCCAATCTTGCCACATGAGCAAAGGTATCATCATAGTCAATTCCCTCTTCTTGGATGTATCCTTGAACAACCAGTCTAGCCTTATTTCTTGTAACAGTTCCATCCTCATCAAGCTTGTTCCTCAAGACCCACTTGGTGCCAATTACTGATCTGTCTAGTGGACTGGGTACCAAGTGCCATACTTGGCTCCTTTTAAATTGATTCAGCTCTTCTTGCATGGTTGTTACCCAATCAGCATCTTGCAGGGCTTCAACAATTTTCTTTGGTTCAATCAAGGATAGAAATGCATCAAACACACAAATTTTTCAAGAAGGATCTAGTTTTGATTCCAGATCTCAAGTCTGTTATGATGTTCTCAAGAGGGTGAGAACTCTGATATTTGTGTGGTTTGAGTACCAGTTGTTCACTTCTGGATTGTTCAATGTTGTCTTGTAGTTGTGGAACAGGATCAGGTCCAGTATTTCCATGCAGAATTCCCCCTGTCGAGTCGCGTGGAGTTGTTGAACCTGGTCCATCACCTGTTCCATCTGTTATAGGTGCTTCAATGTGGTCATTGCTCCTCACCAGTCCAAGCTCCTCATCTTCTGGTTCCTGTCTCTCAGATAAAGTGTTAGTTTCATCAAAGACAACATGTACACTTTCTTCTACACACATAGTTCTTTTATTGTATATTTTATAAACTTTGCTATGTGTTGAGTTCCCAAGAACACTCCCTCATCACTTCTGGGATCAAATTTTCCTAGAGAATCTTTTCCATTATTATGCACATAACACTTGCATCCAAAAGCCCTAATGTGAGCATGTAATTTTTAACCTACTATATATTTTTACAAAGTCCAATAAATTAATTAATGATTATAAACCTTGTTGAATTTCAATGTCTGTGTGTGAATTATTTGCATTACATAAATCATAATTTGTCTTTTAAAATTCATAAATAATTTGAAGTTGCATGATTCGATGAATGACTTCAATAATTTTTTATTGGAAAATTATTCTTCAAATAATCACATTTTTTTTAACTAGAAATTTCAACCTTTAATTTATTCATTAATCAAAAGTTAAACTAGAGTTAATTAATATATTACTTGTAATCGATTGAAATAAATAACAACAAAAATATTGATTATTTGACACAACGTAGATTTAATGATTAATTCATTCATTTTTTCTAACAAAATTGTGAAATTTGTTCCTTAAATGATATGAGTATTAAATTAAATGATATTACTCTTAATTAATTTATAATTAGACAAAAACTAAGTTAGAATTAATCACTACATTTGTTTTTTTAGTAAGTGTTAGAGTTAAAGAAAGTTTAAAAACGGACCCGGGCCAAATTACCCAGGCCCAAAATCTCTTCTCCCTAACACCAAATCCAGACCAGCCCAAACCCCACAACCCGGCCTGCCCCTACACCACCAAAATAACCCCGTTTTACGTTAAGATCAATCTCAGCCGTTGATCTTTCCAGATCCAACGGCCGAGAACTACCCAATCCCTAACTATATAAATGTCCAAACTAAACCCTACCCCCCCCATTCACTCATAAAGCCTAACCCCCCTCCCCTTCGTCCGTCTCTCTCTCTCTCTCTTCTCTCTAAAAGAAACCCTAGCCGCCCCCAGACTCCCATCGCTTTTCGGCCACCGGAACTCGACCAAATGCCACCAAATCCTTACCAGACGATCCTCTCCTCACCCTTAACACCATCCCACCATCAGTTTCCCTGAAAACCCACCCAAACCCCTTCGATTTCATATCTAAGAAAAGGCAGAAAACTTGGTTTCTATTACCAAGTTGATTCAAAACAGTCAATGGTTCAAAGCTACATGAGTCAAGAGCTGTCGATTCATGTGGGTTTGGATCATTTCCAAACCCTGCCGAAATCTGTCAGCACCCTGCGGGTATC
>ML413228.1:710-84010 GCA_005239525.1 Nicotiana knightiana
CCAGCAAGAGAGATAATGACTAAAGCAACAATGACCCAGCGAGGGTATATTTTAGTAACTCTTTCTCTTTCTTTCACTTTCATTTCATAGTTTACTCTATTACTTGAGCCAATGATCCAAAGGATTCAACTATCTCATATATCTTCACCATTCGTGTTACAATTGAGCCAATGCGCCAAAGGATTCAATTATCTCATATATCTTCACCATTCATGTTACAGTTTGAGCCAGTGCTCCTCGAAGCTTAAAGATCACAATTCCCTTCACATGCTCTTCACAACATACAGAAATCATCAATTAAGCATGGAATTTACAACTAAATCGGAATATTCGCAATAATAAGACTCACGGTCATGCTAGACACCAATGTATAGATACTCGTCACCATGCCTATACATCGTACCCTACAATTAGCAAGTAGAAAATAAGACTCAACTCCTATTCCTCAAGCTAAGGTTAGACCAAACACTTACCTCGGGTCCAAAATATAGTAATCAACCTTCTAACACCGCCTTTCCTTTAGAATTCAACTCCAGAATGGTATTATCTAGGCATAATCAAATCAAGTATATCAATAAGGATTCAATAATTCAATTACATAACCTAGTTACCCATTTTCATGCATTCTTCCAAAATAACAAAATTCGACCCTGGGCCTGCTTGGTCCAAACGTGAGGCTCGGACCAAAACCACGTCACCCATTCACCCACGAGCCCGAATATATAATTTGTTTTCAAATTCGACCCCAAAATGAGGTCTAAATCAAGAAAATTCNTAATTTAATGAAAACTTATGAAAAATCCCGAAGCTACTGTTCTGGAAATATTTATATACCACTGGGTAAAATTACCCTTCGCGTTCGCGGAAGGGAGGTCGCATTCGCGAAGGGTAGACTGGACAGACCATCTTGTTCGCGAAAGGGTGAATGCAAACGCGAAGAATAAAGAGGCTAGGGTCCAGAAATTGGCCTACGCGAACGCGTGGGACATCACGCGAACACGATGAGAAGACCTGCAAAGCTACGCGAACGTGGTCAAATGTATGCGAACGCGAAGAGGAAAATAGGGCTAAGTCCTCAGGGTTCAAATAACCCTACGCGATCGCGAGGGAATGGATGTGAACACGATGAAGGAAAAGCTTAAAGCTTCACAAACGCGGGAGAGGCGTCGCGAACGCGAAGAACAAATGGGACATGCAACAGCTGAAGCAAACCAGCAATTTTTCCTAAGTTCAAAATCACTCTGAAACACCTCCGGAACACCCCCGAGCCCTCGGAGCTCCTAACCAATCACATGCACTAACTCAACAACATCCTACGAACTTAACCGTGCGATCAAATCGCCAAAATAACATCAAAACAACGAATCAAACCTCAAAATTACTAGTTTTTCTTCAAACTTCATAAACTTTCAAATTTAGAGTTTTAAGTACGAAACACGACAAACGATGTCCAATTTCAACCAAACTTCACAAAAATATCTTAAACCACATATAAGACCTGTACCGGGCGCCAGAACCAAAATACGGGCCCGATACCAACACATTCTAACAAATTTCCATTTCACTTTTCTTTATAAATTTTAGAAAAACAATTTCACTCAAAAATTCATTTCTCGGGCTTGGGACCTCGAAATTCGATTCCGGGCATATGCCCAAGTACCATATTTTCCTACGGACCCTCCGGGACCGTCAAATCACGGGTCCAGGTCCGGGTTCGTTTACCCAAAATGTTGACCGGAGTCAAATTTACTCATTTTAATATCAAATTATAGCATTTTTTTTATAGAATTTCATATTTAAGCTGTCAGGCTATGCGCTCGGACTATGCACGCAAATCAAGGCAACTACAGATGAGGTTTTTAAGGCCTCGAAAGTATGGGATGGGTAATAAAATAGGTTATGACCCTTTGGGTCGTCACATTTCCCCCTGTACTGAAATGCATATTTAAATTGGGGCTACGGACAGAGATCCGAGAGCTTTCCCCTTGTACTGCATAACATATTTAAATTGGGACTACGGACTGAGATCCGGGAGCTTTCCTCTTGTACTGCATTGCACAGTTACTGTTGAGATATATGTTGTGCTGAGCCGAGGGCTCTCTGTTTGTTATGAACTCTCCTAGTTTCCATAAATCATGTTTATCATTGTTCATCTATGTTTCGCTGTTTTATATTTATATTGACTTCTTTTAAAAACTCAGTAGAGCCTCAACCTGACCTCGTCACTACTTGATTGGGGTTAGGCTTGGCACTTATGGAGTACTGAATGTGGAGTACTCACGCCCTTTCCTGCGCATGTTTTCCCCATGTGCAGATCCAGGTACCAACACCCAGTATCGTGGCTAGGAGTTGTTCTAGCAGGTACCAGGAGACCGCGAGGTAATTCTGCCGCATCCGCAGAATCCCACAAGTCCCCTTCTACTCTAGTACAGGCATAGAGGACTTATGTATTTTCCATTCTTCCATTGTATAGACCTACATGTAGTAGAGAGCTTGTGACTTTTGTGACATTCCGGATTTTGGGAAGTGCAAGTGTACATGCTGAGAAATTATGTGATATCTTCTCGAGTTCTTTTCTGTCTTTATTTTATTGATTCTATTATTTTTCGCAAATTTTAGGCTTACCTAGTCGTAAAGACTAGGTGCCACCACGATACCCTTCGGAGGAAAAAACGGATCGTGACAAGTTGGTATCAGAGCGTCTAGGTTCATAGGAGTCACAAGTCACAAGACGGTTTATTAGAGTCTCGCGGATCGGTGCGAAGGCGTCCATGTCTATCTTCGAGAGTCTATGTAACTGTTAAGAACAATCAAATTATTTGGAATTCTTTATCGTGCTAGTTACTGTCATCAAATTCTTAAACTCTATTCTATTCTTGCTTGCAGATGGTTCGTACCCGTACCGGATGTACTGATGACCAGGAACCCGAGCCCCAAGTTAGAGCCACCAGAGGCAGGGGCCGGGGCAGGGGACGAGCACGCGGTGCAGCCCGAGCACCGGCTAGAGCAAAGGTAGAGGAGCCCCCAGCAGCTACAGTTGGAGTGGCACAGGAGGTCCCTACTATTACTCCAGACCTCCAGGAGAAATTGGCTCAGTTCTTGAGTGCCTTCAGTACTCTGTCTTAGGCGGGTCTAATCGCGATAGCTCCAGCTACATCCAGGCCGGGGGAGGGACACAGACTCTCGCAGCCCGTACTCCTGAGCAGAGGGTTCATATTGGGCAGGTTCCAGAGTATATTCCTATGCCCACAACAGCTCCAGCCCAGCATGAGACTAAGATAGTTGTTCCTGAGGCAGACAACTCCGACTTGAGAGGTACAAGAAGTACCACCCACCTGAGTTCGACGGACTAGCTTCAGATGACGCCCTGGGTTTTGTTGAGGGGTGTAATCACAATCTCCACACTATGGGTATTGTGGAGACGAGTGGGATTTTGTTCATTGCTTTCCAGCTGAGGGGAACATCTTATCAGTGGTGGCGTTCTTTTGAGCTTAGTATCCCGGACGAGGCAGCTTCACTTACTTGGGCTCAGTTTTTCGAGATATTCTTAATTGAGTTTGTCCCTCAGAGCTTCAGGGGATGCTTGGCTTGCGGAGTTTGAGCAGCTATGCCAGGGTTCCATGACTGTGTCAGAGTATGCGGTCCATTTCAGTGATTTGGCTCGCCATGCACCAACTTTGGTTGTCACTGTCAGAGAGAGGGTTCGATGCTTTATTGAGGGACTCCACCCCAGTATTCGGACCAGCATGGCCAGAGATCTGGAGACCGATATTACTTACCAGCAGGCTGTGAGTATTGCTCGGAGGATTGAGACTATGTTAGCCTGGGACAGGGAGGAGAGAGAGGCCAAGAGGTCTCGAGAGACTGGTCATTTTTCAAGAGCCAGTGCACCAGCAGCACGCTATGCTAGGGGTTTTATGGGTCGCCCCGTTCATTTAGCTCTCCCAGCAGCCAGTGGTATTCCAGCTCCTCCTAAACCTAATGCACCACCAATATATCAGGCGCCTCCTGCTCGAGGTAGCCAGTCCAGCAGGCCAGATCAGAGTCAGCAAAGGCCGCCACGTCCTCCGAGGGGTTTCTTTGAGTGTGGTGACCCTCATCATATGATCAGAGATTGCCCTAGAGGGAGGAGGGGTGCACCACCTCAGACTTATCAGGGTGCACCACCTCAGATTTATCAGGCTCCACGTCTTTCACCAGGTCCTCCAGCTATTCTTCCAGCCCCAGCTACTACCCCACTACCTCAAACAGCTCGAGGTGGAGGTCGGGGAGGTCGAGGTCGCCCTAGAGGGGGTGGCAAAGCCAGGTAATATGCTCTTCCGGCCCGATTCGAGGCCATTGCTTCATATTCGGTAATCATAGGTAATGTTCCCGCTTGTCATAGAGATACATCGGTATTATTTGACCCAGGTTCTACCTATTCATATGTGTCTTCTTATTTTGCTTCACATCTAGGGATATCTCGGGATTCTTTTAGTTCCCTTGTTTATGTTTCTACTCTAGTGGGAGAATCTCTTATTGTGGACCGCGTATATCGGTCAAGTTTGATTGCTATCAGTGGTTTTGAGACCAGGGCTGAGTTACTACTACTCAATATGGTAGATTTCGATGTTATATTGGGTATGGACTGGCTGTCTCGCTACTATGCTATTCTTGATTGTCACGCCAAGACCGTGACGCTGGCTATGCCAGGATTATCGAGGTTAGAGTGGAGAGGTTCCTTAGAGAATACTTCCCGCCAAGTCATTTCTTTTCTTAAGGCTCAGTGGATGGTCGAAAAGGGGTGTGATGCATATTTGGCTTATGTGAGAGATGTTAGTGATGAGACCCCTAAAGTTGAGTCAGTTCCAGTTGTCAGGGAGTATTCTGATGTATTTCCAGCTAATCTTTCGGGTACGTCGCCCGATAGAGACATTGATTTCGGCATTGACTTGTTGCCATGCACTCAACCCATTTCCATTCCTCCCTATCGCATGGATCCTCCTGAGTTGAAGGAGCAGTTATAGGAGTTTCTTAAAAAGGGATTCATCAGGCCCAATGTATCACCTTGGGGTGTTTCGATGTTATTTGTGAAGAAAAAGGATGGCTCGATGCGTATGTGTATTGACTACCGGCAGCTAAATAAGGTGACAGTGAAGAACATTTACCCATTGCCTCGCATTGATGATTTATTTGACCAGTTACAGGGTGCTAGGGTGTTCTCCAAGATTGATCTACGTTCGGGTTATCATCAGTTGAAGATTCGGGAACCGAATATCCCGAATACTGCCTTCAGGACCAGATATGGCAACTATGAGTTCCTTGTTATGTCATTTGGGCTGACCAATGGCCCAACAACCTTCATGCATCTGATGCACATCATATTTCGGCCTTACCTTGATAATTTTTTCACTGTGTTCATTGATGACATTCTGTTATATTCTCGGTCCCAGGAGGACCATGAGCAGCACTTGAGGATCATGCTTTAGACATTGAGAGAGGAAAAGTTGTATGCCAAGTTTTCTAAGTGTGAATTTTTTCTTGATTCTATGGCATTCCTTGGCCATGTTGTGTCTTCGGATGGGATCAAGGTAGATCCAAAAAAGGTGGAGGCAGTACAGAGTTGGCCCAGACCGTCCTCGGCTACTAGGATCCGCGGTTTCCTCAGTTTGGCTGGGTATTATCGCCGTTTTGTGGAGGGATTTTCATCCATTTCAGCGCCTATGAACATACTGACCCAGAAAGATGCACCTTTTATATGGACTGAGTGTGAGGAGAGCTTTCAGAAGCTCAAGACAGCCCTGACTACAGCTTCTGTGTTGGTTTTGCCTACCGGTTCTGGGTCCTATACAGTCTATTATAATGCTTCGAAGATTGGCCTGGGAGCGGTGTTGATGCAGGACGGTAGGGTGATTTCCTATGCGTCCAAACAGTTGAAGGTTCATGAGAAAAACTACCATGTTCATGATCTTGAGTTGGCAGCGATTGTTCACGCCCTGAAGATCTGGCGTCATTATTTATATGCTGTTCCCTGTGAGATATTCGAGGATCACTGGAGTTTAAAGCACATATTCAGGCAGAAGGATCTAAATTTCCACCATCGTAGGTGTTTGGAGTTGCTAAAGTATTATTACATCACTATATTATACCACTCGGGGAAGGCCAATGTGGTGGCTGACGCCTTGAGTCGCCGGGCAGAGAGTTTGGCATACCTTTATGCAGCTGAGAGGCCTCTAGCCTTAGATGTTCAGTCCTTAGCCAGTCAGTTCATGAGATTGGATCTTTCTTAACCTTTCCGGGTATTAGCTTGTGTGGTTTCTCGATCTTCCCTTTATGACCGTATCAGAGAGCGCCAGTATGATGATCCCTACCTTTTGGTTCTTCAGGATAGAGTCTGGCAGGGTGATGCCAGGGATGTGACTATAGGAGATGATGGTGTGATGAGGACGCAGGGTCGGATCTGTGTGTCCAATGTGGATGGGCTTCGGGAGTTGACTCTTAAGGAGGCCCATAGTTCACGGTATTCCAGCCATCCGGGTACCGGGAAGATGTACCAGGATCTGAGACAGCACTATTGGTGGTGAAGGATGAAGAAGGATATAGTGGAGTTTTGTGACGACCCGGCCGGTCGTCTTAAAAATTAACTCCCCGATCCCCTATTAATTGTTTTCCCCAAGTCTATTTCTGCTAAATTGAATTGCTGGGACGTTCGATTTTGAGTTTCAGAGAGTTTAGGGACACTTAGTCCCTAAATGAGAGCTTAAGTGTTGGAAAGTTGCCTATAATCGGAACAGTGTGAACACGTCCTCGGAATGGAATTCCGATGGTTCCGTTAGCTCCGCTAGGTGATTTCGGGGTAGGGAACGTGTTCGAAATGTATTTTGAAGTCCGTAGCTTATTTAGGCTTGAGAGTCGGACCACTACTCTGGTACCCGTACCCCAGCAGCAGGTCGACATGGTAGGGGTTATATGGTCCGCCCAGTTCATTCAGCTCTTCCAGCAACCAGCATACCCTAGTTGCACCCAGGCCTCAGGAGCCTTACTATACACCTCCAGTTTCTAGCGCCTCCTGTGCGGGGTGCTTTCAGAGGTCAGTCTAGCAGACCTGGCCCTACCTAGTCACAACCGCCACGTCCTCCCAGAGCTTGTTTTGATTGTGGCGATACACGCCATCTGGTTAGGGACTGCCCTAGACTTAGTAGGGGTGCATCTTCATAGACTTTTCAGCCACAGCGTGCTCAGCAGAGTTCTCAGGCCATGATCACAGCTCCAGCTGCTACCCCATCTGCCCAGCCAGCTAAGGGAGGAGGTCGGGGAGGTAGAGGTCGCCCTCGAGGGGGAGGCCAGGCCAGATATTATGCTATTCCTGCTCGTATTGAGGTTGTTGCCTCCGATTCTGTCATTTCATGTATTATACTGGTCTGTCATAGAGATGCATCAGTTTTATTCGATCCAGGCTCCACGTATTCTTATGTGTCTTCTTATTTTGCTCCGCATTTGGGTCTAGCCCGAGATTCTTTGAGTTCTCCTGATTATGTTTCTACTCCTGTGGGGGACTCCCTTGTTGTGGACCGCGTTTACCGGTCGTGTTTGGTTACTATTCGTGGTTTTGAGACCAGTGCAGATTTATTATTACTTGATATGGTGGATTTTAATATTATCTTGGGCATGGACTGGTTGTCTCCCCATTATGCTATTCTTGATTGTCATGCCAAGACCGTGACGCTGGCTATGCCAGGTATTCCGCGTGTTGAGTGGAGTGGTACCTTAGATCACACTCCCAATAAAGTTATCTTTTTCCTTAAAGCTCAACACATGGTTGAGAAGGGGTGTGAGAGATGTCAGTGTTGATACCCCTTCTGTTGATTCAGTTCCAGTGGTACGTGATTATCCCGATGTGTTTCCAGCTGATCTTCCGGGCATGCCGCCCGATAGAGACATTGATTTTTGCATTGATTTGTTGCCGGGCACTTAGCCCATTTCCATTCCTCCGTACCGTATGGCTCCTCCTGAGCTGAAGGAGTTGAAGGATCAGTTACAAGAGTTGCTTGATAAGGGTTTTATTCGACCCAGTGTTTCATCTTGGGGTTCTCATGTCTTGTTTGCGAAGAAAAGGGATGGATCTATGCGCATGTGTATTGATTATCGCCAGTTGAACAGGGTTACAGTGAAGAACCGTTATACCTTGCCTCGTATTGATGATCTATTTGACCAGCTTCAGGGCGGACAAGTATTTTCTAAGATTTATTTGCGCTCAGGTTACCATCAGTTGAAGATTCGGGAGCCGGATATCCCGAAGACTGCCTTCAGGACTCGGAATGACCATTACGAGTTTCTAGTTATGTCATTTAGGCTGACTAATGCCCCAGCAGCATTTATGCATTTCATGCACAGGGTGTTCAGGCCATATCTCGAGCAGATCATGAGAAGTACCTGAGGGTAGTGCTCCAGATCCTGAGAGAGAAGAAGTTGTATGCAAAGTTCTCAAAATGTGAGTTCTAGTTGAGTTATGTGGCATTCTTAGGCCACGTAGTATCGAGTGAGGGCATTCAAGTGGATTCAAAGAAGGTAGAGGTCGTGCAGAGTTGGCCCAGGCCGTCCTCAGTTACAGAGATTCGCAATTTCCTTGGCTTGGAAGGTTACTATCGTCATTTTGTGGAGGGATTTTCATCGATTGCAGCCCCTATGACTAGATTGACCCAGAAGGGTGCTCCATTTAGGTGGACAGAGGAGTGTGAGGCGAGCTTTTAGAAGCTCAAGACAGCTTTGACTACAGCCCCAATCTTGAAATTGCTTACTGGTTCGGGGTCTTATACAGTTTATTGTGATGCCTCACGAGTTGGCCTTGGAGCGGTGTTGATGCAGGACGGTAGGGTGATTGCCTACGCGTCCAGACAGTTGAAGATACATGAGAAGAATTACCATGTCCATGACCTTGAGTTAGCTGCCCTTGTTCATGCCTTGAAGATCTGGCGTCATTATTTGTACGGTGTGCCTTGTGAGATTTATACTGACCACCGAAGTTTGCAGCACATATTCAGGCAGAAGGATCTAAATTTGCGCCAGCGTAGATGGTTAGAGTTGCTAAAGGACTATGACATCACTATATTATACCACCCGGGGAAGGCCAATGTGGTGGCCGACGCCTTGAGTCGCCGGGCGGAGAGTTTGGCATACCTTCATGCAGGTGAGAGACCTCTAACCTTGGATGTTCAGTCCTTATCTAGTCAGTTCGTGAGGTTGGATCTTTCTGAGCCTTGCCGTGTATTAGCTTGTGTGGTTTCTTGGTCTTCCTTATTCGATCGTATCAGGGAGCGGCAATACGATGATCCTCATTTACTTGTCCTCAAGGACACGGTCCAGCACGGTGATGCCAGAGATGAGATCATTGGAGATGACGGGGTATTGAGGATGCAGGGTCGAATTTGTGTGCCCAATGTTGACGGGCTTCAGGAGTTGATTTTAGCAAAGGCCCATAGTTCATGGTATTCCATCCACCGGGTGCTGCGAAGATATATCAGGATTTGAGGCATCACTATTGGTGGCAAAGAATGAAGAAGGATATAGCAGAGTTTGTAGCCAAGTGTCTCATCTGTCAGCAGGTCAAATGTGAGCATCAGAGACCGGGAGGGTTACTTCAGCAGATCGAGCTTCCAGAGTCGAAGTGGGAGGGAATCACTGTGTACTTTGTGGTTGGACTTCCTCGGACTTTAAAGAAGCATGATGCTATTTGGGTGATTGTGGATCAACTGACCAAATCAGCCCATTTAATTCCGATACTAACTACTTATTCATCGGAGCGGTTGGCGAAGATTTATATTCGGGAGATCGTTCGTCTGCATGGTATTCCAGTTTCTATTATTTCAGACAGAGGTAATCAGTTCACTTCATGGTTCTGGAGAGCCGTTCAGCAGGAGTTAGGTCTAGGATGGAGTTGAGCACAACATTTCACCCCAGACGGACGGACAGTTCGAGCGCACTATTCAGATTCTTGGGGATATGCTCCGTGCGTGTGTGATCGAGTTTGGAGGGTCTTGGGATCAGTTCTTTCCATTGGCGGAGTTTTCTTACAACAACAGTTATCAGTCCAGCATTCAGATGGCGCCGTACGAGGCTTTATATGGTAGGAGGTGCAGATCTCCAGTGGGTTGGTTTGAGCCGGGTGAGGCCAGGCTTGGGCACAGAGTTAGTTCAAGATGCATTGGAGAAAGTCAAGGTGATTCAGGATAGACTCCGTACAGCCCAGTCCAGACAGAAGAGTTATGCAGGCCGGAAGGTTCGTGATGTTTCATATATGGTCGGAGAGCGGGTTCGGGTTTCTCCTATGAAGGGCGTTATGAGATTTGGGAAGAAAGGGAAGCCGAGTCCGAGGTTTATTGGCCCTTTTGAGATATTGAGGCGTGTTGGGGAGGTTGCTTATGAGCTTGCCTTACCTCCCAGCTTGGCAGGAGTTCATCCGGTAATTCATGTTTCGATGCTCCGGAGATATCACGGTGAACCATCTCATGTCTTGGATTTCAGCTAAGTCCAATTGGACAAGGATCTATCATATCTTGAGGAGCCTGTAGCTATGTTGGACAGGCAGGTCAGAAAGCTCAGGTCAAAAAACATTGCTTCAGTAAAGGTTCAGTGGCGGGGTCAGCCGACCGAGGAGGCGACCTGAGAGACCGAGCAGGATATACGCAGCAGTTACCCTCACCTTTTCACTATTCAGTTATGTCTTTATGCTCATTCGAGGACGAACGAATGTTTAAGTGTAGGAGGATGTGACGACCCGGCCGGTCGTCTTAAAAATTAACGCCCCGATCCCCTATTAACTGTTTTCCCCAAGTCTATTTCTGCTAAATTGAATTGCGGGGACGTTCGGTTTTGAGTTTCGGAGAGTTTTGGGACACTTAGTTCCTAAATGAAAGCTTAAGTGTTGGAAAGTTGCCCGTAGTCGGAACAGTGTGAAGACGGCCTTGGAATGGAATTCACATGGTTCTGTTAGCTCGGTTAGGTGATTTCGAGGTTGGGAGCGTGTTCGAAATGCATTTTGGAAGTCTGTAACTTATTTAGGCTTGAAATGCCGAAGTTTGAATTTTTGAAGTTTCCGGTCCGATAGTGAATTTTTTGATCCGAGGGTCGGAATGGAATTCCAGAAGTTGCAGTAGTTCGGTCATGTCATTTGGGATGTGTGTGCAAAATTTGAGGTCATTCGGATGAGTTTAGACATGTTTCGGCATCGGATATGAATTCTAGATTTTTCCTAAGTTCCTAGGCTTGAACTTATACATAATCGATGTTTTTGATGTTATGAGACGTGTTTTTAAGGATCGACCTAGTTCAAATAAGGTGTTAAGGTTGGTTGGTGCCTTTGGTTGAGGTCCCGGGGGCCTCGGGGTTGTTTCGGATGCTTAACGGGATAAAATTTGGGACTTAGCTACTGCTGAACCAGGCCTCTTCTGGCGTGTTCGCGCCTACGAAGGTTTTTCTGTAGGTGCGGACTCACAGGCGCATGGGGCTTGATCGCAGGTGCGATAGAGGGGAGATGTGACCAGTGGTCTCAAGGCGACTTGGGTTCCGCAGGTGCGGGACCGCAGGCGCGACCAAACGACCGCAGGTGCGGCCCTAGTGTAACTTATGTGATTTCCGCACCTGCGATGCTTTTTCCGCGAGTTTATTCAAAAAATCCGAGAGTTTATTTCATAATTCTAAAAATCATGTATGGGATCAAGAATCGGCGATTTTCGGTGGGTTTTGAAGAGAAGGATAATAGGTAACATTTTCTAATCCTAATTCATTGTTAGACCATTAATCCCCGTTGTTTTCTTTAGTTTAATTATCAAAAATGGGGGAAAACCATAGGAAATTGATGAAATTTCCCCAACCTGAAATTCTGAAAATTTATGGGGTTTCTGGCATCGGATTTCGATTGTTTCTGGTTGAATGAGTCCATGAGTGAATGGGTGTCCGGAAAATATAACTCTACCCAATTTCGAGACGTGGGCCCAAGGGGCATTTTAGTCATTTTACCTAATTTCGTGCCTTAGCTTGAATTAAACAGTAAAAATTAGTTACATGAGATGTTATTTACGATATGTAATTGAATTGTATAGATTTGGGCCATTTGGAGTCGGATACTCGTGGTAAACGTGTGGTTTCGAGTTTATTTTGAGCCGGTTCGAGGTAAGTGGCTTGTCTAACCTTGTGTGGGGGACCTTTCCCCTTAGGTGTGATATTTGGTAATTGAATGCCTTGTACGTAAGGTGACGAGCGCGTACTTGTGCTAATTGTTGAAAATCCGGTTTTACTTTAAATATTTAGACTCAGTTTCTTTCTTACAAGTCTTATTCTACTTGCAATTACAGTCTATGTTAGCTTAGAAAAGCATGCCTAGTTGCGCCAAATTGCCTAATTGCTTAAGTTGCTTTAATTGTACTACGTGAAGCATGTTACGCTAGAACTACTTGTTGCCTTGTATTTTTGCACTCTATTTTTGAATACATTTATGTTGTGCCTGTATATTTACTTTGGGACTAAGGGACAGTATCCCGGGAGATCCCCCTGCATATTTACTTTGGGACTACGAGATGGTGTCCTGGGAGACCCCCCTGCATATTTACTTTGGGACTATGGGACGGTATCCCGGGAGATCCCCCCCTGCACAGATGATGGACTACGGGACGTTATCCCGGGAGATCCATCGAATATACATATAATGGACTACGGGACGGTATCCCGGGAGATCCACTGGACAGTCGAGAAAAGGACTACATGACGGTATCCTGGGAGATCCTCATTGTTACCATTGTTATTGAGTTGTTCATATTCCGTGTTTAATCTGTTCTTGTGTTTTGTTATTGCCTTGTTGACCTGTCTTATTTCACTGTTGTACTCATTATTACTGTCTGGCTTCGTACTGTAAATTCCCATTATAATGTTTAACCTCAGTAGGGCCCTGACCTTCCTCATCACTACCCGACCGAGGTTAGGCTTGACACTTACTGAGTACCGCTGTGGTGTACTCATGCTCCTTCTGTGCATGTTTTTCATGTGCAGATCCAGGTACCTCCACCCAGGCCCACTATCCCCGAGGTTGAGAGACCCAACAGAGACTTCGAGGTACATCTGCCGCGTCCGCAGACCAGGAGTCTCTATCTTATTCCAGCTTTTGTGGAAACCTTTCCTTCCTTACATTTGTTTAGACGTTTGGAGTTAGAGCAGTGTATTACATTTCTGTTAGCCTGTGTTTCCCGTGAGTTTTCGGGTTATGGGGTGATATTGTAGACTTCCGCATTATTTTTGAGTTGTATATGCCGAACGAAATTTATATACAGTCTTTCTTTTAGATTGTTCATTTTTCACTTAATTGTTCTGCAAGTTATGTTGTTTTTCCGCATTGTTAGGCTTACCTGGTTATAGGGACTAGGTGCCATCATGACATGTTCACACAGGGCGAACTGGGGTCGTGACAAGTTGGTATCGGAGCTCTAGGTTCATAGGAGTCATGGAACACAGGCTGGTTTATTAGAGTCTCGTTGATCGGTATGGAGACGTCTGTACGTATCTACGAGAGGCTATGTAACTGATTAGGAAAAATCTTCACTTCATTGATTTCCTTGTCGTGCAATATTTTTTACATCAATTCTAAACCTCTGCCTTTTATTCTCTCACATATGGTAAGGACACGTGCTACTCGGGACGATCAGGCACCCGTGCCCCATACTGCAGCCGTCAGAGGCCAGGGCCGAGGTAGAGTCCAAGGACGCGCACGTGGTGCAGCGAGAGCACCTGCGCGAGCTGCAGCCAAGGTACCGCCAGCAGGTCCAGCCGAAGTCCAGACACCTTACACGCCTACTGCCACTACTACTCTAGCCCTTCAGGAGACGTTATCTAAGTTCATGTCTATGTACACCACTCTGGCTCAGGTAGGGTTGCTTTCCCTTGCTGCAGCCACATCCCAGGATGGGGGAGGAGCACAGACTCCTGCCGCCCGCACTCTTGAGCAGTGAGTTCATGTGGAATAGGTCCCAGAGATCATTCCTGCACCGCCCGTAGTGCCAGTTCAGCCCGAGGATGGGTAAGCTGCTTCAGAGGACGAGCAGCGGAGACTTGAGAGGTTCAAGAAGTATGATCCTCCGGTATTCAGTGGTCTAGCATCAGACGTTTCCTTGGAGTTTCTAGAGGAGTGACACCGTATTCTTCGCACTATGGGCATAGCCGGATCTAGTGGGGTTTCATTTACTACCTTCCAGCTTCGCGAAGCCGCTTATGATTAGTGGCGCACCTATGAGTTAGACAGTCCAGACGAGGCTACTTCACTAACCTAGACCCAATTCTCAGACATGTTCCTTTGTTCCTCAGAGCCTCAGGGACGTATGGCGCGCAGAGTTTGAGCATTTGCACCAGGGTGCTATGACAGTTTCAGAGTATGCCATCCGTTACACCAGATTAGCTAGGCATGCACCGACTTTGGTAGCTACTGTCTGCGAGAGGGTTCGCTGGTTCATTGAGGGTCTTATCCCACCCATCAGATCTACCATGGCTCGAGAGTTGGAGATGGACATTCCTTATCAGCAAGTAGTGAGCATTTCTAGGAGGATCGAGGGTATGCTCTCTAGCGAGAGAGAGGAGAGAGAGGCCAAGAGGTCTCGAGAGTCGGGCCACTACTCTGGTGCCCGTACCCCAGCAGCAGGTCGACATGGTAGGGGTTATATGGTCCACCCAGTTCATTCAGCTCTTCCAGCAGCCAGCGGTACCCCAGCTCCACCTAGGCCTCAGGAGCCTTACTATACACCTCCAGTTTCTAGCGCGTCTCCTGCGCGGGGTGCTTTCAGAGGTCAGTCTAGCAGACCTGGCCCTAGCCAGTCACAGCCGCCACGTCCTCCCAGATCTTGTTTTGAGTGTGGCGATACACGTCATCTGGTTAGGGACTGCCCTAGACTTAGTAGGGGTGCATCTTCACAGACTTCTCATCCACATCGTTCTCAGCAGAGTTCTCAGGACAAAATCATAGCTCCAGCTGCTACCCCATCTGCACAGCCAGCTAGGGGCGGAGGTTGGGGAGGTAGAGGTCGCCCTCGAGGGGGAGGCCAGGCCAGATATTATGCTATTCCTGCTCGTACCGAGGATGTTGCCTCCGATTCTATCATTACAGGTATTATACTAGTTTGTCACAGAGATGCATCGGTTTTATTCGATCCAGGCTCCACGTATTTTTATGTGTCTTCTTATTTTGCTCCGCATTTGGGTATAGCCCGAGATTCTTTGAGTTCTCCTGTTTATGTTTCTACTCCTGTGGGGGATTCCCTTGTTGTGGACCGCATTTATCGGTCATGCTTGGTTACTATTCGTGGTTTTGAGACCAGTGCGGATTTATTGTTACTCGATATGGTGGATTTTGATATTATCTTGGTCATGGACTGGTTGTCTCCCCATTATGCTATTCTTGATTATCACGCCAAGACCGTGACGCTGGCTATGCCAGGTATTCCGCATGTTGAGTGGAGTGGTACCTTAGATCACACTCCCAATAAAGTTATATTTTTCCTTAAAGCTCAGCGTATGGTTGAGAAGGGGTGTGCCACGTATTTCGCTTATGTGAGAGATGTCAGTGTTGATACCGCTTCTGTTGATTCAGTTCCAGTGGTACGGGATTATCCCGATGTGTTTCCAGCTGATCTTCCGGGTGTACCGCCCGATAGAGACATTGATTTTGGCATTGATTTGTTGTCGGGCACTCAGCCCATTTCCATTCCTCCGTACCGTATGGCTCCTCCTGAGTTGAAGGAGTTGAAGGATCAGTTACAAGAATTGCTTGATAAGGGTTTTATTCGACCCAGTGTTTCACTTGGGGTGCTACTGTCCTTTTTATGAAGAAAAAGGATGATTCTATGCGCATGTGTATTGATTATCGCCAGTTGAACAGGGTTACAGTGAAGAACCGTTATCCCTTGCCTCGTATTGATGATCTATTTGGCCAGCTTCAGGGCACACAGGTATTTTCTAAGATTGATTTACGCTCAGGTTACCATCAGTTGAAGATTCGGGAGCCGGATATCCCGAAGACTGTCTTCAGGACTCGGTATGGCCATTACGAGTTTCTAGTTATGTCATTTAGGCTGACTAATGCCCCAGCAGCATATATGCATTTGATGCACAGTGTTTTCAGGCCATATCTCGACTCGTTCGTAATTGTTTTCATAGATGATATTCTTTTTTACTCCCGGAGTCGGGAAGATCATGAGCAGTACCTGAGGGCAGTTCTTCAGACCCTGAGAGAGAAGAAGTTGTATGCAAATTTCTCAAGATGTGAGTTCTGGTTGAGTTCTAAGGCATTCTTAGGCCACGTAGTATCGAGTGAGGGCATTCGGGTGGATCCGAAGAAGGTAGAGGCCGTGCAGAGTTAGCCCAGGCCGTCCTCAGTTACAGAGATTCGAAGTTTTCTTGGCTTGGCAGGTTACTACCGTCGTTTTGTGGAGGGATTTTCATTGATTGCAGCCCCTATGACTAGATTGACCTAGAAGGGTGCTCCATTTCAGTGGACAGAGGAGTGTGAGGCGAGATTTCAGAAGCTCAATACAGCTTTGACTACAGCCCCAATCTTGATATTGCCTACTAGTTCGGGGTCTTATAAAGTTTATTTTGATGCCTCGCAAGTTGGCCTTGGAGCGGTGTTGATGCAGGACGGTAGGGTGATTGCCTACGTGTCCAGACAGTTGAAGATACATGAGAAGAATTACCTTGTCCGTGACCTTGAGTTAGCATCCATTGTTCATGACTTGAAGATCTGGCGTCATTATTTGTACGGTGTGCCTTGTGAGATTTATACTGACCACCGGAGTTTGCAGCACATATTCAGGCAGAAGGATCTAAATTTGCGCCAGCGTAGATGGTTAGAGTTTCTAAAGGACTATGACATCACTATATTATACCACCCGGGGAAGGCCAATATGGTGGCCGACGCCTTGAGTCGTCGGGCAGAGAGTTTGGGGAGTTTGGCATACCTTCATGCAGGTGAGAGACCTCTAGCCTTAGATGTTCAGTCCTTAGCTAGTCAGTTCGTGAGGTTGGATCTTTCTGAGCCTTGCCGTGTATTAGCTTGTGTGGTTTCTCGGTCTTCCTTATTCGATCGTATCAGGAAGTGGTAGTACGATGATCTTCATTTACTTGTCCTCAAGGACACAGTCCATCACGGTGATGCCAGAGATGTGATCATTGGAGATGACGGGGTATTGAGAATGTAGGGTCGGATTTGTGTGCCCATTGTTGATGGGCTTCGGGAGTTGATTTTAGCAGAGGCCCATAGTTCGCGGTATTCCATCCACTCGGGTGCTACGAAGATGTATAAGGATTTGAGGCAGCACTATTGGTGGCGAAGAATGAACAAGGATATAGCAGAGTTTGTAGCCAAGTGTCTCAATTGTCAGCAGGTCAAATGTGAGCATCAGAGACCGGGAGGGTTACTTCAGCAGATCGAGCTTCCAGAGTGGAAGTGAGAGCGGATCACCATGTACTTTGTGGTTGGACTTCCTCGGACTTTGAGGAAGCATGATGCTAATTGGGTGATGTTGGATTAGCTGACCAAATCAGTCCATTTCATTCCGGTACTGACTACTTATTCATCGGAGCGGTTGGCGGAGATTTATATTCGGGAGATCGTTCGTCTGCATGGTATTTCAGTTTCTATTATTTCAGACACAGGTACTCAGTTCACTTCACGGTTCTGGAGAGCCGTTCAGTAGGAGTTAGGTACCAGGGTGGAGTTGAGCACAACATTTCACCCCTAGACGGACGGACCGTCCGAGCGCACTATTCAGATTCTTGGGGATATGCTCCGTGTGTGTGTGATTGAGTTTGGAGGGTCTTGGGATCAGTTCTTTCCATTGGCGGAGTTTGCTTACAACAACAGTTATCAGTCCAGCATTCAGATGGCGCCGTACGAGGCTTTATATGGTAGGAGGTGTAGATCTCCGGTGGGTTGGTTTGAACCGGGTGAGGCCAGGCTATTGGGCACAGAGTTAGTTCAGGATGCATTGGTGAAATTCAAGGTGATTCAGGATAGACTCCGTACAGCCCAGTCCAGACAGAAGAGTTATGCAGACCGGAAGGTTCGTGATGTTTCATATATGGTCAGAGAGCGGGTTCTACTTCGGGTTTCTCCTATGAAGGGCGTTATGAAATTTGGGAAGAAAGGGAAGCTGAGTCTGAGGTTTATTGGCCCTTTTGAGATATTGAGGCGTGTTGGGGAGGTTGCTTATAAGCTTACCTTACCTCCTAGCTTGGAAGGAGTTCATCCGGTAATTCATATTTCGATGCTCCCGAGATATCACGGTGAACCGTCTCATGTCTTGGATTTCAGCTAAGTCCAATTGGACAAGGATATATCATATGTTGAGGAGCCTGTAGCTATATTGGACAGGCAGGTCAGAAATCTCAGGTCGAAAAACATTGCTTCAGTAAAGGTTCAGTGGTGGGGTCAGCCGGCCAAGGAGGCGACCTGGGAGACCGAGCAGGATATGCGCAGCAGTTATCCTCACCTTTTCACTACTTCAGGTATGTCTTTATGCTCGTTCGAGGACGAACGAATGTTTTAGTGTAGGAGGATGTGATGACCCGGCCGGTCATCTTAAGAATTAAATCCCCGATCCCCTATTAATTTTTTTCCCAAGTCTATTTCTGCTAAATTGAAGTGTCGGGACGTTGGGTTTTGAGTTTCGGAGCGTTTTGGGACACTTAGTTCCTAAATGAGAGATTAAGTGTTGGAAAGTTGCCCGTAGTCGGAACAGTATGAAGACGGCCTCGGAATGGAATTCACATGGTTCCGTTAGCTCCGTTAGGTGATTTTGGGGTTGGGAGCTTGTTCAAAATGCATTTTGGAAGTCCGTAACTTATTTAGGCTTGAAATGCCGTAGTTCGAATTTTTGACGTTTCCAGTCCGATAGTGAGGTTTTGATCCGAGGGTCGGAGTGGAATTCTTGAAGTTGCAGTAGTTCCATCATGTCATTTGGGATGTGTGTGCAAAATTTGAGGTCATTCGGATGAGTTTAGACATGTTTCGGCATCGGATATGAATTCTAGAATTTTCCTAAGTTCCTAGGCTTGAACCTATGCATAATCGATGTTTTTGATGTTATGAGACGTGTTTTTAAGGATCAGCGTAGTTCAAATAAGGTGTTAAGGTTGGTTGGTGGTTTTGGTTGAGGTCCTGGGGGCCTCGGGGTTGTTTCGGATGCTTAACGGGAGAAAGTTTGGGACTTAGCTACTGCTGAACCAGGCCTATTCTGGTGTCTTCGCACCTGAGAAGGTTTTTCCGCAGGTGCGGACTCGCAGGCGTGTGGGGCTTGATCGCAGGTGCGATAGAGGGGAGATTTTACCAGTGGTCGCAAGTGCGACCTGGGTTCCGCAGGTGCGGGACCACAGGCGCGATCAAACGATCGCAGGTGCGGCCCCAGTGTAACTTAAGTGGTTTCCGCACCTGCGATGCTTTTTCCGCATGTGCGGTGATCGAAACCGCAGGTGAGAATTCCCTATGTGTTTTATTCCAAAAATCTAAGAGTTTATTTCATAATTCTAAAAATCATGTAAGGGCTCAAGAATTGGCGATTTTCTGTGGGTTTTGAAGAGAAGGATCATAGGTAACATTTTCTAATCCTAATTCATTGTTAGACAATTAATCCCCGTTGTTTTCTTTAGTTTAATTATCAAAAATGGGGGGAAAACCATAGGAAATTGATAAAATTTCCCCAACCCGAAATTCTAAAAATTTATGGGGTTTCTGGCATCGGATTTCGATTATTTCTGGTTAAATGAGTCTGTGAGTGAATGGGTGTCCGTAAAATATAACTTTTACCCGATTCCGAGACGTGGAATCGAGGGGCGTTTTGGTTATTTTACCTAATGTCGCGCCTTAGCTTGAATTAAACAGTAAAAATCAGTTGCATGAGATGTTATTTACAATATGTAATTGAATTGTATAGATTTGGGCCATTTACAGTCGAATATTGTGGCAAACGTGTGGTTTCGAGTTGATTTTGAGCCGGTTCGTGGTAAGTGGCTTGTCTAACCTTGTGTGGGGGACCTTTCCCCTTAGGTGTGATATTTGGTAATTGAATGCCTTGTACGTGAGGTGACAAGCGCGTACTTGTGCTAATTGTTGAAAATCCGATTTTACTTTAAATATTTAGACTGAGTTTCTTTCTTACCTGTCTTATTTTACTTACAATTATAGTCTATGTTAGCTTATAAAAGCATGCCTAGTTGCCCTAAATTGCTTAAGTTGCTTTAGTTGTAATACGTGAAGCATGTTCGGCTAGAATTACTTGTTGCCTTGTATTTTTGCACTCTATTTCTGAATACCTTCTTGTTGTGCCTGCATATTTACTTTGGGACTACGGGACAATATCCCGGGAGATCCCCCTGCATATTTACTTTGGGACTACGGGACGGTATCTTGGGAGATCCCTCTGCATATTTACTTTGGGACTACTGGACGGTATCCCGGGAGACCCCCCTGCATATTTACTTTGGGACTACGGGAAGGTATCCCGGGAGATCCACCTGCATATTTACTTTGGGACTACACGATGATATCCCGGGAGATCCCCCCCTGCACAAATGATGGACTACGGGACGGTATCCCGGGAGATCCATCGGATATACATATGATGGACTACGGGACGGTATCCCGGGAGATCCACTAGACAGTCGAGAAAAGGACTACAGGACGGTATCCTGAGAGATCCTCATTGTTACCATTGTTATTGAGTTGTTCATATTCCGTGTTTAATCTGTTCTTGTGTTTTGTTATTGCCTTGTTGACCTGTCTTATTTCACTACTGTACTCATTATTACTGTCTTGTTTCATACTGTAAATTCCCATTATATTGTTTAACCTCAGCAGGGCCCTGACCTTCCTCGTCACTACCCGACCGAGGTTAGGCTTGGCACTTACTGAGTACCGCTGTGGTGTACTCATGCCCCTTCTGAGCATGTTTTTCATGTGCAGATCCAGGTACCTCCACCCAGGGGCACTATCCCCGAGGTTGAGAGACCCAGAAGAGACTTCGAGGTACATCTGCCTCGTCCGCAGACCAGGAGTCTCTATCTTATTCCAGCTTTTGTGGAAAACCTTTCCTTCCTTACATTTTCTTAGACATTATGGAGTTAGAGCAGTGTATTACATTTCTGTTAGCCTGTGTTTCCCGTGAGTTTCCGAGTTTTGGGGTGATATTGTAGACTTCCGCATTATTTTTGAGTTGTATATGCCGAATGACATTTATATACAGTCTTTCTTTTAGAGTTTTTAGTTTTCACTTAATTATTTCTCAAGTTATGTTGTTTTTCCGCATTGTTAGTCTTACCTAGTTATAGGGACTAGGTGCCATCATGACATGTTCACGGAGGGCGAACTAGGGTCGTGACAAGTTTTTACCAAGTGTCTCAACTATCAGCAAGTCAAATGTGAGCATCAGAGACCGGGAGGGTTACTTCAACAGATTGAGCTTCCAGAGTGGAAGTGGGAGTGGATCACCATGGACTTTGTGGTTGGACTTCCTCGGACTTTGAGGAAGCATGATGCTATTTGGGTGATTGTGGATCGACTGACCAAATCAGCCCATTTCATTCCAGTGTTGACTACAAATTCAACAAAGAGGTTGGCTGAGATTTATATCAGAGAGATTGTTTGCCTCCACGGTATTCCAGTATCTATAATTTCACACAGAGATACACAGTTCACTTCACAGTTCTGGAGAGCCGTTCAGCAGGAGTTAGGCACCAGCGTAGAGTTGAGCACAACTTTTCATCCTCATACGGACGACATTCCGAGCGCATGATTCAGATTCTCGAGGATATGCTCCATGCCTGTGTGATAGATTTTGGAGGGTCATGGGATCGATACTTGCCTCTTGCAGAGTTTGCTTATAATAACAGCTACCAGTCCAACATTCAGATGGCACCATATGAGGCTTGGTATGGTAGGCAGTGTAGGTCTCCCGTGGGATGGTTTGAGTCGGGCGAGGCCCGATTGTTGGTTACAGACTTGGTTCAGGATGCCCTGGACAAGGTGAAGGTGATTCAGGAGAGACTTCGCACAGCTCAGTCCAGGATAAAGAGCTATGCGGACCGGAAGGTTCGTGACTTGGCATTTATGGCTGGTGATCGGGTTTTGCTTCGGGTATCTCCTATGAAGAGCGTCATGAGGTTCGGGAAGAAAGGCAAGCTGATTACGAGATTTATTGGCCCTTTTGAGGTGTTGCGACGTGTTGGTGAGGTTGCTTATGATCTAGCCCTGCCCCCTAGCCTACCAGGGGTTCATCCGGTGTTCCACGTCTCCATGCTCCGGAAGTATCACGGTGACCCGACTCATGTTTTGGATTTCAGTTCAGTCCAGTTGGACAAGGATCTGTCATATGTTGAGGAGCCAGTAGCTATATTGGATAGGCAGGTCAGGAAGCTCAAGTCAAAGGATATTGCGTCAGTAAAGGTTCAGTTGAGGGGTCAGCAAGTCGAGGAGGCGACTTGGGAGACCGAGCAGGATATGCGGAGTCAGTACCCTTATCTTTTCACAGCTTCAGGTATGTTTCTATGCTCGTTCGAGGACAAACGATTTTCTTAAGAGGGGGAGGATGTAACGACCCGGTCGGTCATTTTGATAGTTAGCGCCCCGATCCCCTAATAACTTTTTCTCCCATGTCTATTATGTTATTGAAACTTTTCGGAGCGTTGAGTGATGAAATATGGGGTGATTTTGGACACATAGTCCATAAATGTGGAATTTAGCTTTAGAAATCTGGCCATAGCTAGAGCTGTGTGAAGATGGATCCGGAATGGAATTTCATCGACTCCGTTAGCTCTGTTGGGTGATTTCGGGGTTAGGAGCGTGTTCGAAATGTGTTTTTGAGGTCGGTTGTGGATTTAGGCATGAATTGGCGGAAGTTGGAATTTCGGCGATTTAGGCCGATAGGTGAGATTTTGATATCGGACTCGGAATGGAATTCCAAAAGCGACAACAGGTCAGTAATGTCATTTATGACCTGTGTGCAAAATTTGAGGTTATTCGGATGAGTTTAGACGTGTTTCGGCATCAGATGTGAATTCTAGAAATCTCCTAAGTTCTTAGGCTTGAATCTATGCATATTTGATGATTTTGATGTATAAGATGTGTTTTTAAGGCTCGACCAAGTTTGAATGGGGTATTAGAGTTGGTTGGTAGTTTTGGTTGAGGTCTCGGGGGCCTCGGGTGTGTTTCGGATGTTCAACGGGTATATTTTTAGTTTAGTCTTCAGCTGTTTTGCTGGTTTTTAGAGCAACAGGTAATTACTAAGTGCGATCGCGTGTTGTGGGCCGCGATCGCATAGAAAAAATTTGGGCCCAGTCATTTTGGTCAATGCAATCGCATCAGGGGAGACGCGACCGCATAAGTTCAGTGGGTTGGGCAGGTGGAGCCTTACTCTGTGCGTTCGCGTGGGCCTAGATGCGGACGCATAGGGGCCAGCCCAATATTGTCTGCGATCGTAGGTACTACTGTGCGACCGCACAGTGTCCACTTTGAGGAGGTGAGTTTTACATTGTGTGATCGCATCCTTAAGTCCGCGATCGCACTTCACAACTTAGGCCTGGGCAGCATATTAAACCCATTTCGAGGGTTTAAGCCTATTTTCACCATTTTCGAATTTTGGAGCTCGGGAAGGGCGATTTTTGAAGACTTTTGCACCTGGGTAATTTGGGTAAGTGATTTCCATCCATTGTAGATCCAATTCCACGATTCCAATCTTAAATTCAACCTTTAATTTCGAAATTTATGGGTAGAAAATGGGAAAAATGGGATGAACTTCATAGACCAAATTGTTGAGTTTTGCTTGGGTGTTTGACCTCCGATTTGAGAGATTCTTATATGGTTAGACTCGTGAGTGAATGGGGGTTTGGAAAATGTGATTTTTACCCGATTTTGAGACGTGGGCCCGGGGGACTTTTTGGGCGAATTTCCTAATTTCACGTATTAGCTTCGAATTAATTAGCTATTTTAATTCCTTAAAGTGTTATTTACATTATGTAATCGAATTTACTAGAATTGGGCCACCCGGAGTTAGATACTCGTGGCAAGAGCGTGGTATTGAGTTAATTAGCGCAGTCAAGGTAAGTGGCTTGCCTAATTCTGTGTTGGGGACTTCTCCTTAGGCATTTTATACTGATTCTGTTACGTGGACGCCGTGTACGCGAGGTGACGAGTGCGTACACGGGTCATTGTTGCTAAAATCCTATTTTGACTTCCATGAAATCTCTCATTTTCATTCATATATTACTGTTTCCTATCTTAGTTGAGTAGATAGCTTAAGAGTAAGCATGCCTACCTGTTCTTACTTGATTTCCTCTTATTTGCTACTAGTCGCACCATGCTTAGGTAGCTCTACTCTATCCTTGCTTGTTGTTTTTCCTGGACTATTTAATTAAGCCGTAATTGACATACTTCTGCTATGCATATTTAAATTGGGACTACGGATCGAGATCCGGGAGCTTTCCCCCTGTACTGCATATCATATTTAAAATGGGACTACGGACTGAGATCCGGGAGCTTTCCCCTTGTACTGCATTGCACATTTATTGTTGAGATATATGTTTTGCTGAGCCGAGAGCTCTCTGTTTGTTATGACTCTCCTAGTTTTCATTAATCCTGTTTATCAGTGTTCATCTATGTTTCACTGTTTTATATTTATATTGACTTGTTTTAAAAACTCAGTAGAGCCTCAACTTGACCTCGTCACTACTTGAATGGGGTTAGGCTTGGCACTTACGGAGTACCGAATGTGGAGTACTCAAGCCCTTTCCTGCGCATGTTTTCCCCATGTGCAGATCCAGGTACCAGCACCCAGTATTGTGGCTAGGAGTCGTTCTAGCAGCTGCCAGGAGACGCGAGGTAATTCTGCCGCGTCCGCAGAATCCCATGAGTCCCCTTCTACCCTAATATAGGCATATAGGACTTATGTATTTTCCATTATTCCATTGTATAGAGCTATATTTAGTACAGAGCTTGTGACTATCGTGATATTCCGGATTTTGAGAAGTGAAAGTGTACATGCTGAGCAGTTATGTGATATCTTCTCGAGTTATTTTCTGTCTTTATTTTATTGATTTTTTTATTTTCCGTAAATTTTAGGCTTACCTAGTCGTAAAGACTAGGTGCCATCACGACACCCTTCGGAGGGCAAAAAGGGTCGTGACAATAGGTCAGGTAGCCAATTGAGTTACCTAATGGCTAATGTGGAACATCCAGAGCTCCCAAGTAGTTACATAGAGCAGATTAAAAGATATTGATTAACCTTCCTCAAATGGGCACTAACTGCTCTGGATCATTCGGATCCCTTCGACATAGAACTCGCAAACGTGGTTCACATTTATTTCCCCAAACTTCTCGAAAACGTAGCTCAACCCTAGCTTATGAATGGACTTCCAAATGGCCGGATATTTAGATCACAAATGGCGCTCATCAATAGCTAAATAGGGTACATATTCTTAGGCCTACAAATCGTATACCACGACTGACAAGAATTCATACCTTAGATGTTGAAAGAGGGAGCAGTGATCTTCAATTAGTGGTGAGATTAAGTGAATGAATGTGTGTCCAAGGAGTTGGGGAATTTGGGCGAGTGGAAGGAGAAGGGAAATGGATGGCAGTATGTTTTTGAGCACGTGTGTGTTTGATTTTTGAGTGTGTGTGTGTTTTTAAATGGCTGTGAGGTTTTAAAAAGGAAAAGGGCCGAAAACTTACTTGGCCCCGTGATCTGGGACGCAAGGCCCATCGCTCTATAGAGTGGGTGATGCGAGCGCTAGGGCAAGGGCGTGTGGCTCCAGGTCTGGCGTGAGGGTAAGCGCGCGTTGGGGCGTGCGACGCTAGCTTAAGGGTGAGGTCGAGCTCGTTCTAGGGCACGCAATGCCTGGCCTATGGCGCGGTTCTTGCCTTGCTTGGAGAGGTCCAGAGCATACTCAAATTATTTCCATTCTTTTTTTTGAACTCCATGTATTTTGACCTCTCAACACGCTCCCGTACCTATTCAAACACCAAAACTCAACTAGTTAATACCTAAAAACAAAAAGAAAAATCTAATTAAGATAAACTAATCTATGAATTGGGTTGCCTCCCAACAAGCTCCTTAGTTAACATCATGGTATGATGAATACAACATCACAATGGCCATGAAGTGAATGATTTAATATCACGGCATGATGCAGAATGTTCCCTTAAGCATCCACCATGTCTATCGAAGTTTTGTGACGACGAGCGCTACCATCCCAATAGTGTTTAACTCTTTACCAATTGACCAAAAAATTTCCATCACTTTCGTTATCCTATAGCTTAAAAGCTCAATGCTTTGTAGACTGCACCACTTCAAATGGCCCCGACAATCTAGGCTTAAGCTTCCCAGGATAGAGCTTCAACCATCAATTGAATCATAAAATGGTTTGACCTGGTTCAAACTCACGATGAAAAATATGTTTGTTATGCCATCTTTGTTTTCTCTTTATACAACTTTGCACCTTTATATGCATTAAATCGAAACTCTACGAGCTCATTGAGTTGCAACATTCACTTTTCCCCAGCTAGTGAGCTTCTTGATCGCCCAATATGCCTTGTGCTCAAGCTCAATGCGCAAGTGACAAGCCTTTACATAAATCAACCTATACGGGGAAGTGGCAATTGGAGTATTGTATGCAGTTCGATATGCCCATAGAGCATCATCCAGCTTGCTAGCCCAATCATTTCTACTTGCGCTCTCTGTCTTCTCCAAAATATGCTTCACCATCCTATTCGAAACCTCGACTGCACCACTGATTTGCGGATAATAGGCAATTGCAATCTTGTGTTTCACCCTATACTTAGCCAAGAGGTTACCCAAAAAATTTGTCAAAAAAGAGTACCTCCATCACTAATCAAAGCACACGGAGTTAATCTCGTGAAAATGTATTTCTTCACAAAGTTCACCACAACCTTAGAATCATTCGTACGCAAAGCCACAACCTCTACCCACTTTGAAATATAATCAACTGCCACCAAGATGTACCTATGGCCATTGGATGATGGAAACGACCCCATGAAGTCTATTCCCCAAAAACATGAAAGATTTCGACCACAAGTATGCCCTTCAACGGATCTCATGCCTCCTTGAAATTGTGCCTGTTCTTTGGCATGTATTGTTGACAATCAATTTTGAGCCTCCCATTTTAAATTAATATTTTACACTTATCGATCATCAATAAATGTAGTGAAATATTTTTATTAATAATACCTATTTTTTCCAAAATATAAATGACAGAATAAGTATAATCATAATTAGTAATATTAATTCTGTATTCAATAATAATCTAGTCTTAAAATTTTATAATTATATAACCTCTACTGTTTTAATTAAAACTAACTTTCATAATTTTATAGACAAGTATTATAATTATTTTAATAATTTAATCTTAAATTTATAATTATATTACCTCTTTTACTTTAATTAACCAAATAACTTGTCTTTATAATTTAATAGACAAGTACTATAGTTTAATCATTTAACCCTAACTAATTATATTAAGTTTAATTAATTTAAATGTAAAAGGGGTTAAAACTTGAAGTAGGTTACAATTGCAATTGTTTAGTTTTAATTCAATGTGGCTATAATTTCAATTCCTATCCGGCTCAATTTGGCCCAAACAAAGGCTTAATACCTCATAACTCGGTCTGGCGACCCCCACCCCCATCCTATTTGGCAATCCATTCCACTCTTTTCAATCAATCGCAGTGTGCCACATCACCATTCCCACACACTCACAAAAGAAACACAACACATCTAGACCGTCGATTAAAGCCATCACCGGTCCATAATTAATCTTGAGTTTTCCTTTGTTATTCAATCCTCTGGCGTTTTAGTCTCCACCATTACATCTAAATGATCCAATGACCATATTATTTTCCCACATAATTTTATTTCATTTCTTTTATCCTCAAAAATCCAGAGTCGTTGATCGAAATGATCCAACGGCTCCCCTCTCGTCTTTCATTTTAATTAGGAAATGAACCTCAAACCCTAATCATTTCACCCCTGACCGGCCACCTCTCTTTCCCTTTCCTTTCTCTTTTCTCTCATCTCACAGACCCACATAAATCTCTAAACCTTGCACAAATTACTGCAGGGTCACTCGAAATCCACCTCAAACATCCATCCTATTTTTTCGCCGCGAATCACGCCGTTGCTTTCCCCTTTCCTCACTTCAATTTGAACCCTGAATCCTCAAAACCCTAGACCCAAGAGTGAAAGTGTTCAAATCTCATCATCTGCACACTGTTCATTCAAATCAACACATGCAAACTGTGAATCTTGACTGCATCATCACGATTCTTTGTCCAAAGTTCAAACATAGTGACCTCTGGACATGGGCTTTGACCAATGGCCCTTTGATCTTCAACGGTCGACCTCTTACACCATCTTCGTGTCAAGGTAGAATATCGACTCTGATTTTTCAGTAACTTCCTTCTATTTTTACTCTTTTGCTTTCTTTAACAACTCAATCGTCACACTCCACTATCTCTGTGAATTCAAACGAAGCCCTTAGGACTCAATGCTACTATGAATAAAGCTTTTAACGCTCTCACCATATAGACAGAAAAACATTGATAGAAAACACAAACACACACTGGATTACCTAAAATATAAGAAATCACTGTTGGTTTAAGAAGTTATTCTCGAATTTCTCTCTTTTCTTTTCGGTCATTTCTTCTTTAGTTCTATTACTGTGAGTTGATTGTGAGATTGGGATCTTAAATGTGACGAATCCATTGGTCGTTTTGATCTCTAGAATGTCATTCGGTGGTTTAAGACCTTGAGTAACTTCCCTTTATGCATTATGACTTAAACGTGTAGTTGGTTTTGATTTTCAAGAAGTTCAGAGGTTGTTTGGAAGAATAATTCTCAATTCAGAAGCTTTAAGTTTGAAGAATTGACCAATGTTTAAATATTGAGTAAAAGAACTCGGAATCGAGATTTGAAGGTTCCCGTAGGTTTGTAAGGTGATTTTGGACTTGGGTGCATGTTGGGGTTGAGTATCAGATTGTTCGGGAGTGACTAAGAGTTTATTATCAGAAGTTTGCATTTTGAAGGTTTTGAAATTTACTAAGTTTGACTTGGAGTGTGCTTTGCTGTTATCGGAATCCGGGCGGTGTTCTTGGACCTTGGATAAGTTCATTTTATTGATTGAAACTTACGTGCGAAGTTTGAATGTTTGGAAGTTAAGAGAAGGTTTTGGTTGCCGATTCATGATTTTGATGTTATTCGTGGAGTTTCGAGCCTTTGGATAAGTTTGTATAAGGTATGACGACTTGTTGGTATGATTGGACGGGGTCCGGGGGGCTTCAGGTGTGTTTCGAGATGGTTTCACTCCATATCCCCTTGTTTTGGGATTGCTGGATTCTTGTGTCAGGGGTGTTCTTCACGATCGCGGAGAAAGGCTCGCGATTGCAGAGTGTTATTTTCGAGATGGGAAGAATTATTCTTTGCGATCGTGACTGGGGCTCGCGATCGCGGTGCTTAGTCTTGCTGTTCACCGCGTTCGCATGGTGAGGGTCGTGATAACAAGGTGTTATCAAGGTGGCCTAGCTTGGAGGGATGCTCTTCGCGATCACAGAAGGTTTTTGTCCGAGGCTGGAAGGTTTGGCCTTCGCGTTTACGGAGCTAGGCTCGCATTCGTGTAGGCAGTTAAGGCAGATGTTCGCGATCACTAGTGGTGTCTCACGTTCGCATAGAAGGTTTTCCTGGGTGAGGCTGGTTGGCCTTCGCGATCGCGAAGAAGAAGGACCTGGGCAGTGTATAAGAATTGAAATCGGGTCTTGGCTAATTTTATCCCATTCCTTCCATTGGAGCCGATTTTGGGGCGATTTTGAAGAGCCTTTTTCGTAATAGATCATGAGGTAAGTGATTCCTATTCATTGTAAGTTAAATAAATTGATTTTAACATAAAAATTGGTAGAAATTGTGGGGTTATGGAAGAAAACCTAGAAGTGATATTTTTGGATTTTAACCATGAAATTGGACATGGAATTAGAAATAAATAATATATTTGAGTTCGTCATGATATGGGTAATATTTATCTGTGAGAATTTTACGAATCCGAGCACGTGAGCGTGGGAGTTGACTTTGTTGATTTTTCATTTAATGTTTGGAATTGTTACTAATTAATTTAATTACGAGTCATTGAGTACATTTTTATTCCTTTGCGCGTTCTTTGACTAGTTCCAAATCGTTTTGCATCGGTCCGAGGTGTTAGAGAGGCATTGGAGCCGATTAGTGGGTTTTGGAGCGAGATAAGTCTCCTGTCTAACCTTATAAGGGAGAATTTACCCCATAGGTGCTATATTTGTTATGTGCTAAAAGTTTGGTATCTACACAGGTATGAGGTGATGAGTGTCTGTGCGCAAGCTAGAATTTCTGATTTTGTCCGGTTAGACTTAGACTCACGCCATGCTTTAATTTTAATATTTGAGTTATTCTTGCCTATTCAAATGCTTAAATTTTTTGCCTGAGACTAGTCTTGCTAAAGTATCAAACTTGCTATTATAGATATTTGGCAAGCTACTTGATTAGAAGTAAAAAATTTACTAACTTTTATGGATTTCTCTCACGTGACACGAAATTGTCCAAAAAGTTTCTTAAATTTCATAGCTCACAAATATATTCGTGACTGAGGCTAGTGGCCCGTCAATTTTCACTATTCCTATTGAATCGGGTTGAATGCCTCAGTAGTACTATTATGGATTGGGTTGTACGACCTTGGTAGTATTATGAGATGCATCTATCGTTTGGGTCGTTCGACCTCGACAGTGTACATGATAATTATGGGATTGGGTCGTACGCCACAAAAGGAAATCGTGCCCTTACTCTTATGGGATCAGGGCGCTCGCCTCGACAAAATCGTAATATTGTTTAAGGAGTCGGAGTACCTATATGTTTTCCTGACTTGAGATGTGATATTTTATCAGATGTTGACCATTATGTACTCCATTAGAGGTAGTATCCGATTATTAAGGACGTCATATTTATTCTTCTATTGAGGATCATGTTATGCACATATATCTGTTTTGTTGCTTTTACTTGCTATGCCTCATACTTGTTTACTTTTATTATACCTGATTTATTGGACTACTAGTAAGTATCTATGCCGACTCCTCATCACTACTTCTTCGGGGTTATGCTAGATACTTACTGGGTACACGTTAATATACGTACTCATACTACACTTCTACACTTATTGTGCAGGTACTAAGAAAGGTACCTCTGGTGGCCACCTTAGTGCATAGGCACAACTATTGAGGAGACATTGTGGTGAGATGCATTTCACGTTATGATCCGCAACACACGGACTCCCCATCTTATTCACTTATTATATCTTTTCTATTTTATATTACAGAAAGATGTTATTGTCACAACCCGAATTCCCACCTTCAGGCCGTGATGGCGCCTAACGTTGCACCCGCTAGGGAAGCCAACGTGTTAACTGAACTGATTTATTAACAAGTGAAAATAACAAACACTGAGTAGATAATTGAAATAAAGTGCGGAAGCATTAAGATAATTGTAAGTAACAATAGCTATTAACGCAGAAATACCTTTAAGTACAACCCAGAAGTGGAGTCACAACCTCACGAACCAGTCTAAGATTTGACTAAAAACAATAGTTTAAAAATAAAGTGATGTATCTATCTGGAGAATACATAAAAGACATAATGCAAGATAGACAAGGACGCCGAGATCCACGAACGCCATGCGGAACTACCTCGGTGTCGTCTGGAATGGACTGAAGGACACTCCTAGTAGCGATGTCCACTGGGTCCGGCTGCGTAATCTGCACAACATAAAGAAGTGCAGGCGTAGTATATGTATAACCGACCCCATGTACTGAGTAAGTGCCGAGCCTAACCTCGGCGAAGTAGTGATGAGGCTAGGACACGACAACAAATTGTATATGTGCAGTTTATTGGTATAGCAGAAAAATAAACAAGAATACAGTCACGAGGAAGAACATTCTGGGGATAAAAGATAGCAAATACTGAAATGACGAAAATGAAACAACAGTCTAAAATATATTCAAATAATAACGGGGATTGACACCACAAATTAAACAGTGAAAAGAAACGGCACGGCATGTCCCCTCGTGCATAACAATATAAAATATGGCACGGAATGTCCCCTCGTGCATAAACAACATAAACATGGCACGGAATATCCCCTCGTGCATAAAACATCACAATCACGGCACGAAATATCCCCTCGTGCATATATATATATCATAAACACGGCACAGAATGTCCCCTCGCGCATAAATAATAATCAATCAGAACGGAAATGTCCCCTTGTAAATAAATAATATAAACATAGCACGGAATGTCCCCTCGTGCATAAAACATCACAATCATGGCACGGAATGTCGCCTCGTGCATAAACAACATAAACATGGCACAGAATGTCCCCTCGTGCATAAAACATCACAATCACGGAACGGTATGTCCCCTCGTGCATGGTGAGTGTAAAAGCAACAATTGATATGAAAGTTTAACAATACGACATTTCAAATGTTAAGAAATAATCAAGAAAATTCTACTGTCCCGGCAAGGGACTCAGTTATAACCAATCTCACTTAGAGAATAATGTCAACAGTAAAAATTCTTGACCGACCACATAGTCAATAACTTTCTACGTCATGAAGTGACCTCAAGGTATCACTTTCAAGGTTCCCACTAATTCACAACACGGCGAATATCAAAGAACATTAAACAACTCATCAAAATCGACTTACGAGCATGATTGACCACAATATATAGGTACCCGTCACCTCACCTATACATTGGACATGAATTACACATAGCAAATAAGACTTTATACCTATTCCCTCAAGCTAAGGTTAGGCCAAACACTTACCTCGGCTCCAAGAATGCAAGTCAAGCCTCAATCACGGCCTTTCCTCTTGAATCCGACTCTGAAAAGATAATATCTAGACATAATTGACTTAATAACATCAATAATAATTCAATAACTCAATCCCAAAGCCTATTTATAAATTTCCCATAATTCTTCCAAAAATAGCAAAATTCGACCCCGGGCTCGCTTGGTCCAAACTCGGGGTTCGGACCAAAACCCGATCACCAATTCCCCCACGAATCCGAATATACAATTTGTTTTTAAATCCGACCCCAAAATGAGGTTGAATTCACAAAATTTCCAAAAGCCCTAACTCTACCCAAAACCCCCAATTTCTACCCCTGATTTCATGTTTTTAGGCCTATAATTTAGTGATTAATGAAGGAAAATGGAAGAAACTAGAGTTAAGATCACTTACCTAAGTGGTTATGGAGGAACAGTAGCTTGGAACTCGGTTATGGGGCTTGGAGAAGAAGGAGAGGGCGAAAAATATGAAAAATCCCGAAATAGCATTCTGTTTTTAAGGCTTTAAAATGACTGGGCGAAATAAGCCTTCGCAATCGCGAAGAGAGGGCTGCGATCGCGGAGAGTACTGGACACTGACCATCGCGATCACGAATAAGGATTGCTGTCGCAGAGTATACCAACACAGACTATCGCGATCGCGACATGGAGGTCGCGTTCGCAGTGAGCATAATAGCACCCAGCCCCCAGCCCGCATTTGCACTACGCGTTCGTGTGTGGCCCTTCGCGATCGCATAGAGTACTGGCCCTAGGCTCCGCGATCGCAACCCAGGCCCTGCGTTCGCGTAGGGTAATTTCCCAACCCCCAGCCATAGACACATCGCGATCGCGTGAGTCATACCGTGATCGCGGAGAGCAAAACACAAAACACCAGAAAGAGATCAAAAACCAGATTCTCTCCAACTCTTTTGCACCCCGACACCTATCTGAAACTCACCCGAGCCCTCGGGGCTCAAAACCAAATATACACACGCCTTCAAAATCATCCTACGAACTTATTCGGGTAATTAGACCACTAAAATAACATCAATAACAATGAATTAAACTCAAAAATCCATAGAATTTCCTCAAACTTCATATACTTCTAAATTCTCCAATTTTGATCTGAAACACGTCAAACCAAGTTTGTTTCTTACCAAATTTTACAGATACTCACATAACACATATTGAACCTGTCCCGGGCTCCAGAACCAATATACGGGCTCGGTAACACATATTTCACATCAAGGTTCATTTTCAAAAGTCTTTCTTATTTTCAGAAAATAATTTTCTTTAAAAATTCATTTCTCGGACTTGGGACCTCGGAATTCGATTCCGGGCATACGCCCAGGTCCCATATTTTCCTACGGACCCTCCGGGACCGTCAAATCACGGGTCCCGGTCCGTTTACCAAAAATGTTGACCAAAGTCAACTTTATTCCATTAATTATCATAAATTCAACTGTTCAACACATCTTCACACAAAGATTTCCCGGCTACGCGTTCGGGATAAGCACGCATATCGAGGTGAGATTAACGAAGGCTTTCGGGGCCTCGGAATATAGTTTTTGCTAAAGTTACACAAGATGACCTTTTGGGTCATCACATTCTCCACCTCTAAAACAATCGTTCGTCCTCGAACGGACATAGAAAAGTACCTGAATCGGGGAAAAGGTTGGGATAACAGATCCGCATATCGGGCTCGGACTCCCAAGTAGCTGCCTCAACAGGCTGACCTCTCCACTGAACACGAACCGAAGGATAACTTTTCGATCTCAACTTTCGCACCTGCCGATCTAATATGGCTACCGGCTCCTCCTCATAAGACAATCCTTGTCCAACTGGACACCACTGAAGTCAAGTACATGAGATGGATCTGCAATATACCTCTGGAGCATAGATGCGTGAAATACCTGATGCACGGCTGAAAAACTAAGTGGCAATGCAAATTTGTAGGCCACCTCTCATACCTTGTCCAGAATCTCAAATGGACCAATGTACCTAGGGCTCAACTTGCCCTTCTTTCCGAATCTCATCACGCCCTTCATGGGCGACACCCGAAGAAATACTCGGTCGCCTATCATAAATGCCAAATCTCGAACTCTGCGATCCGCATAACTCTTCTGTCTGGACTGAGCTATACGAAGTCTATCCTGAATGATCTTCACCTTGTCCAAGGCATCCTGGACTAACTCAGAACCCAACAATCTAGCCTCTTCCGGCTCAAACCATCCGACTGGAGACTGACACCGTCTACCCTACAACGCCTTATACGGAGCCATCTGAATGCTCGACTGATAGCTGTTATTGTAGGAAAACTCAGCTAAAGGAAAGAACTGGTCCCATGAACCTCCAAAGTCCATAACACAAGCTCGCAACATATCCTCCAAAATCTGAATAGTACGCTCGGACTGCCCGTCCATCTGAGGATGAAATGCGGTGCTCAAATCAATCTGGGTGCCCAACTCTCGCGGAAATACTCTCCAGAAATGGGAGGTAAACTGAGTACCTCGGTATGATATAATGGATATAGGCACACCATGCAGTCTAACAATCTCTCTCATATAGATCCTTGCCAACTTTTCTGCTGAATACGAAACTGATACTGGAATGAAGTATGCTGACTTGGTCAGCCTATCCACAATGACCCATACTGCATCGAACATCCTCTGAGTCTGTGGGAGTCTAACTACAAGGTCCATAGTGATACGCTCCCACTTCCACTCGGGAAGCTGAATCTGCTGCATCAAACCACCGGGTCTCTGGTGCTCGTACTTAACCTGCTGACAGTTCAAACACCGAGCTACATAAGCTACAATATCCTTCTTCATCCTCCGCCACCAATAGTGTTGCAGCAAGTCCTGGTACATCTTTGTGGCGCCCGGACGAATAGAATACCCGAAACTATGGGCCTCCTGAAGTATCAACTCACGAATACCATCCACATCAGGTACACAAATCAACCGTAACCTGCTTGGCATCTCCGTGCCTGACTCTATCTCTAAGAACACATAAATGGAGATAATCATACTGCCTGGCCCGAATATGCTCATACAAAGAAGAACGGGCTACGGTATGGGCCAAAACAGTGCCAGTCTCAAAAACCTCCAATCTCACAAAGCAAGAGGTCGCTCTCCGACTGATAAATAGGCAAGACTACCCATACTGGCTGACTTCCGGCTCAAAGCATCGGCCATCACATTGGCCTTCCCGGGATGATAAAGAATGGTAATATCATAATCCTTCAGCAACTCTAACCATCTCCTCTGCCTCATGTTCAACTTCTTCTGTTTGAACAGATACTGTAAGCTCTTATGATCCGTGAACACCTCACATGGCACACCATACAAATAATGCCTCCAAATCTTCAATGCATGCACAATAGCTGCTAACTCCAAGTCATGAACTGGATAGATCTTCTCATGAACCTTCAACTGACGAGAAGCATAGGCTATAACCTTTCCATCCTGCATCAACACTACACCAAGCCCAACCCGTGAAGCATCACAATACACGATATACGATCCTGAACCTGTGGGCAAAACTAACACCGGTGTCGTGGTCATGGCTGTCTTGAGCTTCTGAAAGCTCGCCTCACACTCATCAGGCTACCTGAACTGAGCATTCTTCTGATTCAACCTGGTCATCGGGGCTGCAATGGATGAAAAGTCCTCCACAAACCGACGATAATAACCTGTTAAGCCCAAGAAACTCTGGATCTCTGTAGCTGAGGTGGGTCTAGGCCAATCTCTGACTGCTGAAATCTTCTTGGGATCCACCTGAACACCCTCTGACGATACCACATGGCCTAGAAATGCAACTGAACTCAACCAGAACTCACACTTGGAAAATTTTGCATACAACTGACTATCCCTCAAAGTCTGGAGGACGACTCTAAGGTGCTGCTCTTGCTCCTCTCAGCTGCTAGAGTAAATCAAAATATCATCAATGAAAACAATCACATATGAGTTCAAATAAGGCCTGAACACTCGGTGCATCAACTCCATGAAAGCAGCGGGGGCATTTGTCATCCCTAATGACATCACCAAGAACTCATAATTCCCATAACGAGTGCGAAAGGCTTCCTTAGGGACATCAGACGCCCTAATCCTCAGCTGATGGTAACCAGATCTCAAGTCAATCTTGGAAAACACTGAAGCACCCTGAAGTTGGTCGAATAAATCATCAATCCTTGGCAAAATATACTTGTTCTTAATAGTAACCTTATTCAACTGCCGGTAGTCAATACACATCCTCATCGAGCCATCTTTCTTCTTGACAAACAATACTGGAGCACCCCAAGGAGAAACAATAGGCCTAATGAAGCCTTTATCAAGAAAATCTTGCAACTGATCTTTCCACTCTTTCAACTTTGGCGGGGCCATACGATACGCGGAGTAGAAATAAGTTGGGTGCCCTGAGCTAACTCAATACAAAAATCAATATCCCTGTCGAGCAGCATACACGGCAGGCTAGCAGGGAATACCTCTGGAAACTCACGAACCACGGGCACAGAATCCAGGGAAGGAGCCCCGACACTAGAATCACGAACATAGGCCAGATAGGCCAAAAACCCCTTCTCGACCATGTGCCGAGCCTTCATATAAGAAATGACTCTACCAGAAGAATGACTAAGAGTCCCCCTCCACTCCAAACAAGGCACACCTGGCAAGGCCAAGGTCACTATCTTGGCATGACAGTCCAGAATAGCATAATAGGGGGATAACCAATCCATCCCCAATATAACATCGAAGTCAACCATATCAAGAAGCAAAAGATCAACCTGAGTCTCCAGACCACCAATGACTATTAAGAAAGCACGGTAGACTCGATCTAACACTATAGAATTACCCACCGGTGTAGACACATGCACAGTAGTACTTAAGGAATCACGGGGCATACTCAAATAAGGGGAAAAATATGAAGACACATAGGAGAATGTAGAACCCAGATCAAATAACACTGAAGCCTGTCGGCTAAAAACTGAAACCGTACCTATAATAACTGCATCAGAAGCCTCAGCATAGGCTTGGCAGGAAAAGCATAGCACCGAGGCTGAGCCCCTCCAACCTGATCATCTCTGGGTCGACCTACTGCGGCCTGACCTCTACCTCTCGTGGCATGTCCTCCACCTCTATGAGTCTGACCTCTACCTCTGGCACCCCGACCGCCAACCCTGTCTAGCTGAGGCGGTGGGGGTGCGCTTGATGCAGGAACCATGGCACGAGAACCCTAGTATTGAGACCCACCAGAACCTCGGGGGAAAAAGCTGGAAAGATGCCCCAATCCACCGCAAGTACAAGGCCCCTGCTGATGTGGCTGCTGTCTCTAGAACTGTCCCTGTCGACCCTAATAACCACCCTGGAAACTCTTAAGCGACAGTGCACTAATAGGTGTTGGTGGTGCACCAATAGGAGCTGGTGGTGCACTGTGAGCTACCTGAAGTGCCGACTGATAGGGTCTGGGAGGATGACCTCTGCCTGAAGAATCCCTGCCCCCAGATGAGGCTCCACTGAATCGATCGAAGTGACAGGGCCTCTAGTCAGCCCCCTGACCACCACCATGTGACATAATCATCTCAATCCTCCGAGCCACATTGGCCGCATCCTGGAACGAAATATCAATACCTGACTCCCTGGCCATCTGAAGCCTGATGGGCTGACAAACCTTTAATAAACCTCCTCACTCTCTCACGGTCAGTGGGGAGTTTCATAATGGCATGCCGAGCTAGAGAGATGAACCTGGTCTCGTACAGAGTGACAGACATAGATCCCTGCTGGAGGCGCTCAAACTGCCTCCGAAGATCCTCCCTCTGAGTAACTGGAAGGAACTTCCCCACGAATAACTCGGACAACTGAGCCCAAGTCAATGGTGCAGACCCAGCTGGCCTGGTCAAGCAATAGTCTCTCCACCAAGACTTGGCGAAACCCGAAAGAGATCCCTCGTACTGAGTGACAGACATAGATCCCTGCTGGAGGCGCTCAAACTGCCTCCGAAGATCCTCCCTCTGAGTAACTGGAAGGAACTTCCCCACGAATAACTCGGAGAACTGAGCCCAAGTCAATGGTGCAGACCCAGCTGGCCTGGTCAAGCAATAGTCTCTCCACCAAGTCTTGGCGGAACCCGAAAGATGAAAAGTAGCAAAATCAACTCCATTGGACTCTACTATGCCCATGTTCCGAAGAACCTCATGACAGCTGTCCAAATAATCCTGGGGATCCTCTGATGGTGCTCCAGTAAATGTAGTAGTGAATAACTTGGTGAATCTATCCAATCTCCACAAAGCATCTGCTGACATAGCTTCTCCCACAACTGTTGGGGCCAGAATGCCCGGCTAAGCTACTCTGGCCGTCTGAGGTACCGGAGTCTGGAACTGAGGGTCTAGCTGCTCTGGTGTTCGAGTAGCAGGAGTCTAGGTCCCTCCCCCAGCTTGAGAAACGGCTGGTGCAGTAGGAAGAAGACCGAACTGAGCCACACTCTCCATGAGTCCCACTAAGCGGACTAGAGCATCCTGAAGCACCGGGGTGGCAATGAACCCCTCTGGGACCTGAGCTGGTCCAACTGGAACTGTCTGAGTAGGAACCTCACCGGCAAAGTCTACCCGAGGGTCCTTTACTAGGGCTGCTGCTCTGGGCTGAGCCCTGCCCCTGCCTCGGCCCCTCGTAGGAGCTGCAACAGGAGAATCGGGCTGCTAATCAGTAGATGAGGAAGCACGCGTTCTCGCCATCTGCGAGAGAATAGAATCGGAACTTAATTAGCATTTAGAATTCAAATCACACGACAGAAAGAAGAAAAGTGAAGTTATTCCTAACTTTGCAGCCTCTGGGGGATAAGTACAGACGCCTCCATACCGATCCCTCAAACTCTACCAAGTTTGTCCGTGAGTTGTAAGACCTAAGCAACCTAGTGCTCCGATACCAACTTGTCACAACCCGAATTCCCACCTTCAGGCCGTGATGGTGCCTAACGTTGCACCCGCTAGGCAAGACAACGTGTTAACTGAATTGATTTATTAACAAGTGAAAATAACAAACACTGACTAGATAATTGAAATAAAGTGCGGAAGCATTAACATAATTGTAAATAACAATAGCTATTAACGCAGAAATCCCTTTAAGTACAACCCAGAAGTAAAGTCACAACCTCACGAACCAGTCTAAGATTTGAGTAAAAATAACAGTTTGAAAATAAAGTGATGTATCTGTCTGGAAAACACATAAATGACAGAATGAAAGATAGAGAAGGACGCCGAGATCCACGAACGCCATGCAGAACTACCTCGGTGTCGTCTGGAATGAACTGAAGGACACTCCCGCTAGAAATGTCCACTGGGTCCGGCTGCGTAATCTGCACAACATAAAGAAATGCAGGTGTAACATCAGTACAACCGACCCCATGTACTGAGTAAGTGTCGAGCCTAACCTCGGCGAAGTAGTGACGAGGCTAGGACACGAAAAAAATAGTACATGTGCAGTTTATTGGTATAGCTGAAAAATAAACAAGAATACAGTTACAGGGAAGAACATGCTGGGGATAAAAGATAGCAAATACTAAAATGACGAAAACAAAACAACAGTCTAAAATATCTTAAAATAATAACAGGGATTGACAACACGAATTAAACAGTGAAAAGAAACGGCACGACATGTCCCCTCGTGCATAACAATATAAAATATGGCACGGAATGTCCCCTCGTGCATAAACAACATAAACATGGCACGGAATGTCCCATTGTGCATAAAACATCACAATCACAGCACGGAATGTCCCCTCGTGGATATATATATCATAAACATGGCACGGAATGTCCCCTCGCGCATAAATAATAATCAATCAGCACGGAATGTCCCCTCGTGCATAAACAACATAAACATGGCACGGAATGTCCCCTCGCGCATAAATAATAATCAATCAGCACGGAATGTCCCCTCGTGCATAAATAATATAAACATAGCACGGAATGTCCCCTCGTACATAAAACATCACAATCACGGCACGAAATGTCTCCTCGTGCATATATAACATAAACATGGCACGGAATGTCCCCTCGTGCATAAAACATCACAATCACAGCACGGAATGTCCCCTCGTGCATGGTGAGTGTAAAAGCAACATATGAAAGTTTAACAATACGACATTTCAAATGTTCAGAAATAATCAACAAAATTCTACTGTCCCGGTAAGGGACTCAGCTATAACCAACCTCACTCACAGGTATAATGTCAACAGTAAAAATCCTCGACCGACCACATAGTTAATAACTTTCTACGTTATGAAGTGACCTCAAGGTACCACTTTCAAGGTTCCATATAATTCACAACATGGAGAATATCAAAGAACATTAAACCACTCATCAAAATCGACTTACGGGAATGATTGACCACAACATATAGGTACCCGTCACCTCACCTATACATTGGACATGAATTACACATATCAAATAAGACTTTAACCTATTCCCTCAAGCTAAGGTTAGGCCAAACACTTACCTCGGCTCCAAGAATGCAAGTCAAGCCTCCATCACGGCCTTTCCTCTTGAATCCGACTCTGAAACGATTATATCTAGACATAATTGACTTAATAACATCAATAATAATTCAATAACTCAATCCCAAAGCCTATTTATATATTTCCCATAATTCTTCCAAAAATACCAAAATTTGACCCTGGGCCCGCTTGGTCCAAACTCGAGGTTCGGACCAAAACCCGATCACCCATTCCCCCACGAACCCGAATATATAATTTGTTGTGAAATCCGACCCCAAAATGAGGTTGAATTCCCAAAATTTTCAAAAGCCCTAACTCTACCAAAACCCCCAATTTCTACCGCTGATTTCATGATTTTAGGCCTTGAATTTAGTGATTGATGAAGGAAAATGGAAGAAACTAGAGTTAAAATCACTTACCTAAGTGGTTATGGAGGAAGAGTAGCTTGGAACTCGGCTATGGGGCTTAGAGAAGGATAGGGTGAAAAATATGAAAAATCCCGAAATAGCATTTTGTTTTTGAGGCTTTGAAATGACTGGGCGAAATAAGCCTTCGCGATCGCGAAGAGATGGCTGCGATCGCGGAGAGTACTGGACACTGACCATCACGATCGCGAAGAAGAGATTGCGATCGCAGAGTATACCAACACGGACTATCGCGATCGCGACACGGAGGTCGCATTCGCAGTGAGCAGAATAGCCCCCAGCTCGCATTTGCACTACGCGTTCGCGTATGGCCCTTCGCGATCGCATACCCCCAGGCTCCGCGATCGCAACGCATAGGGTAATTTCACAACCCCCAGCCATAGACACATCACGATCGCGTGAGTCACACCGCGATCGCGGAGAGCAAAACACAGAACACCAGAAACAGATCAAAAACCATATTCTTTCCAACTCTTTTGCACCACGACACCTATCCGAAACTCACCCGAGCCCTCGGGGATCAAAACCAAATCTACACACGACTTCAAAATCATCCTACGAACATATTCGAGTAATTATACCACTAAAATAATATCAATAACAATGAATTAAACTCAAAAATCCATAGAATTTTCTCAAACTTCATAAACTTCTAAATTCTCCAATTTTGATCTGAAACACGTCAAACTAAGTCCGTTTCTTACCAAACTTTACAGATAACTCACATATTGAACCTGTCCCGGGCTCCGAAACCAATATACGGGCGCGGTAACACAGATTTCACATCAAGGTTCATTTTTAAAAGTCTTTCTTATTTTCAAAAAATAATTTTCTTTAAAAATTCATTTCTCGGACTTGGGACCTCGGAATTCGATTCTGGGAATACGCCCAGGTCTCATATTTTCCTATGGACCCTCCGGGACTATCAAATCACGGGTCCGGGTCCATTTACCAAAAATGTTGATCAAAGTCAACTTTATTCCATTAATTATCATAAATTCAATTGTTCATCACATCTCTATACAAAGATTTACCGGCTACGCGTTCGGGATGAGCACGCACATCGAGGTGAGATTAATGGAGGCTTTCGGTGCCTCGGAACACAGTTTTTGCTAAATTTATACAAGATGACCTTTTGGGTCATCACAATTATATTAGTATTGTACTTCCTGTAGATGCTCATGCACTCGTGACACTCAGTTTCAGGGATTTGGATCTTTCTCTTGGCTATATTCCGTTAAGATTTTCTTGGTTTATATTTTTTCCTCATTCGAACCTTTAAAATAATAACATCTGCACATTTTATGAAAATGAATGTTTTTCAATCTTTATTTCTTTAATTGTTTTGAAATACATTTTGGATTAATGATTAATGTGCTGATTTAATTATTGGCTTGCCTAGCAGTTGCTTTGGGCGCCATCACAACCTATGGTAAGTTTTGGGTTGTGACATTAAACGGCTGCTAACTTCCTCTACTTGATTTGCTGCTCTGAAAAAGGTCAGTGAATGCTAACCCCCTCTCCCCTTTCACTCGTCAATTATTCATGGAGCTCTTTGTTTTTATTTCTACCTATTAATTGCATGTTGCTCATGATGTTCGTCAGCTACATGTGATTATTCTATTGTACTATGCATTTGTGTTATCCTTGTTTTAAAATTAATAATATTTTCCTGATAGTAAACTTTGTGTTTTTGTTGAATCTATGATGGTTGTTGGACTCTGTTTCTCATGACTTAGCTAATTGGAATGATTCTACACTATTGTTATCCTTATATACAATCATGTTGAGCCTTCATGTTAGTTGACCTAAACCTTATTGATTAAGTAATAACCATATTTCTATTGTCATGTTGACTAAGTCAGCTAATCATGTTCTTGAACTTTTCCTGATATCTTGTTTGACTAGTTGAATCTTTATACCTGCAGCATTATGCTATCTCAATCCTCATGCTTATGGTATCATGTTACTTTGGTTTATTTCAATGAATGATTCTCATTATTGGTCTTGTTCATGTTATTAACATGTTTACTCAGCTATGTGACTCTAATTGAATGCTTGCTCTCTAATTGAATGCTTGCTCATGATACTGTGATGTTCTGCACAGTTAAGATAATATAATTTATCTATGACAATCAATGTAACTTGAAATGAAGGAAATCATGTGGTAGACTTCTGCTTGATTGTGTCCTAGTAGTGATTCTCAAAAGTGCTCTGTACATGTTGTGACATGTTAGAATCAATATCAGGGCCGTTGATACTATTAGAACTTTATAAGTCCACATGTAGTGACTTGTCTTTATATTTTGTGTTCTGATAAAAAGTCTTAAGGTCAATATTGTATCAGTCCTTAGATGCTTATGATTTTGTACATTTATATGGATGTTTGTTTCTCAAGATTGTTGGTACCTCTGTGTGGCTAAACTTCTGAGAGGTTTTATGATGAACCTTATGTTCTTATTTGTTTCATGTTGACCATATGAAAATACCAAGTTGACATTTTTTTTTGTGCTCAAACATTTGAGGAAGAATGAGAATCAATGTTAAAAGGTATTTGGGTTGATCCTGGCTTTATGGTTGAGGTACCCCTAACTCTGAAGTGTCACGGGTTCATAGGGGGCTTCCTAGATAAGCATGTTTCACCCTTAGACCATAGTCATTGACCTTGACTATTCATCAAAGGACTAACACAAATGAAAATTTACTTTGCTATATTTTAGGTCTTTTACTATTATTATTTATATAGTTTTATATTAATTTACTTTTTATGTTTATATAAGCTAATAATTTTTTCTCTTTTGTTTGCATGATAATTGGGCCTGCTAAGTTCGTCGAGAACGCAAGCCCAAATTTAGGGCACTAGGCCGCTTCTTCGTCGTCTGCTGAAATTCGCATAAAAAATGCGCGGGGCACTCTATTTGGTCTTTCCCATTTAAGCTATACCCGCTTTTTTATAAACTTTTAACTTGTACCCACTTTTTAAATAACTTCAGCTCCCCTTTCCCTTGCTGAGCTGAAGTTCACCAGTTAAGCTGAAGTTTGCCAGTTATAAAGACAAAACTTCAGCATACGGGGCTGAAGTTCCCTAGTTACAAAGACAAAACTTCAGCTCTAGAGCCGAAGTTTCCCAATTACAAACTTCATCTCTAGAGCTGAAGTTCCCAAGTTATAAAGACAACAACTTCAGCATACGGGGCTGAAGTTCCCCAGTTACAAAGACAAAACTTCAGCTCTAGAGAACTTCAACTCTAAAGCTAAAGTTTTGTCTTTGTAAACTGGGGAACTTCAACCCCGTATGCTGAAGTTGTTGTCTTTATAACTTGGGAACTTCAGCTCTAGAGAACTTCAACTCTAAAGCTAAAGTTTTGTCTTTGTAAACTCGGGAACTTCAACCCCGTATGCTGAAGTTGTTGTCTTTATAACTTGGGAACTTCAGCTCTAGAGAACTTCAACTCTAAAGCTAAAGTTTTGTCTTTGTAAACTCGGGAACTTCAACCCCGTATGCTGAAGTTGTTGTCTTTATAACTTGGGAACTTCAGCTCTAGAGATGTAGTTTGTAATTGGGAAACTTCGGCTCTAGAGCTGAAGTTTTGTCTTTGTAACTGGGGAACTTCAGCCCCGTATGCTGAAGTTGTTGTCTTTATAACTTGGGAACTTCAGCTCTAGAGAACTTCAACTCTAAAGCTAAAGTTTTGTCTTTGTAAACTGGGGAACTTCAACCCCGTATGCTGAAGTTGTTGTCTTTATAACTTGAGAACTTCAACCCCGTATGCTTAAGTTCCCCATTTACAAAAGACAAAACTTCAGCTCTAGAGTTGAAGTTCTCTAGTGTAACTGGGGGAACTTCAGCGTGTATGCTGAAGTTCCCCCAGTTACACTGGGGAACTTCAGCTCTAGAGCTGAAGTTCCCCAGTGTAACTGGGGGAACTTCAGTCCGTATGCTGAATTTTTGTCTTTATAACTGGGAAACTTCATCCCCGTATGTTGAAGTTCCCCATTTACAAAGACAAAAACTCCAGCTCTTCCAATCAAAGGAATAATTGGAATAAGGGTATCGAATTTCTTAATATTATTGATTAGAAATGAATTTTCTAACATTTGACTACATAACATTGAAGGATTTAGTTGCACACTTGAAAGATAGCCCATAAAGTCACGGGAATGATTGGATAATTGGTTTATATGGATCCTTCCTGTGTGAAAGCACAGAGAAAAATGACATTGCCAAAAATTGACAAGGTAAAATTTTCATTTATTCATCAAAAGAAATGTCCATTTTGAAGTCAGAATTGATTTTCCTTGATACCTAACATAATGAATGAAAGGATCTGAAGTTTTTGTCTTTATAATTGGGGAACTTCAGCCCCGTATGCTGAAGTTCCCCATTTAGAAAGACAAAAACTTCAGCTCTAAAGCTGAAGTTCCCCATTTATTAGAGCTCTAGAGCTGAAGTTCGCAAGCTACTTCAGGCCCGTCTACTAGAATGCTGAAGTTTTGCGTGATTGTCTTTGCTACTTAAGCCCCGCATGATGAAGTTATGCGCAAAAGCGGGTACGGATGCAATTTTTTTTACAAAGCGGGTATAAGTTAAAACGTGGCACAAAAAGTGAGTACGGATGTAAAAGCTCCGAAATTCGCTGCTGCTTAGAGTTAATCTGGGCATGGCTGCTTCGCCAGTCCAATATAGAAGAGTCCAACCTTCCTACCTTTACCTAGTATATGCAGTTGTTATAATTTCACTTTTTGTATATATGTCTTTGGATGACTAACGCAATTATTAGACATTTGTGGCTAGTTTGATTGTTTAGGCAGACCTTAGGTAAATTAAAATCTAATAGACACAAGGTAATTGTGACTACAAAGATTAATCATTTTAAAGTGACCTTAATGCTTATAAACTCGAATGCTCCTGAAAATACATGTTTTTGTAACTAACCTATCTTCTATTTCTTAATGAGTTTTGTTTTGTTTCTAGGCATCAATGGAACTCTGATGAGTTTAAATGGAAACAAAATTTGAACAAGTCGAAATGGGAACAACTCCTTTGAAAGGTCTTTCGGCAAATAAACTATTTTAATGCAAAATCAATCACGTACAGGTAGTTTCAAAGGGAATCAGATAAACAATTTTGAAAAAATACAAAGGACTTCTATTGAGACAACTTTTCAATAAATAAATAAGGTATACCCGTTTTCCTTTTAAACAAAATATTTTGAAACAATCACTCATTTTACAAAGTATATTACAAAGGTTATGAAAATGAGTTTTACCATTTTGAAGGAGATATACATTCTTTCTCAAAGTAAGAGATAAATTTCAAACAACACTTAAACCGTTTTCCTCATTTTCATAGAATCTCGTTTAGCATTTATAACTACTAATTGACAAGGATATATACACTTCTTTCTCCGTACGTAACCTAAGTTTAAGGAGCTAACTCATGTAGATTTTAAAAGATTCCTAATACTTTTCAGAATAACTAAAACACTTACTCGAATCTCACTAGATAGTAGACCATTAGGACGTGGATTTTTACAGACTTATAGGTACCCTAGCATATCTTAAATATTAGGTGGCGATTCTTTTTCATCTACTTCATAGGAACCACTAGTTTTATTGTTTTGACTTGTACAAAATAGGGTGCAACAACATGGCGAATCTGATGGTATTTACACTTAGGTTCTGACCTTAGTAGACTTATGCTAGATTTTTGTCACGACCCAAAACAGTAAATAAGGTAGAGGGAGACTTCGTTGCTGCAGATCGTAGCAAGGAAAGAAGCTCATCACTAAGTCTCCGGTAAGATCGTTTATGCACCTGCTTGACCACTGATAGTACCTAACTCAGTATCCGTACATCAGTGCAGATGTCTAGCGTGAGTACAAAAATCAAAACGTACCCAGTAAGTATCTAGTCTAACCTCGAATAAGCAGTGATGATGAGTCGAATACACTTACTAGAGGTCAAATAATAATAATATAAGTGCATAAAGTAGACATGGTGAGTATACAACACATATCAAGGAAGAAAATAAGAGAAACTACAATAAATAAAATTAGGAGTCTATAACGGTAATTCAATTTTCCTCGATTTTTACTTTTCCGTTATAATTTGAATTGGCGGTTTGCATAAATGGCCGTTTTATAAAATAATCATTTTGAGTTGCAACCTAACATGAATAGTTGTAACTCTTCAGTTTAACCCAACGTTTTTTGGCTATAAATACATGAATTCTCACTCAGATTTTTCTTACAAAAATTCTGATTTCTCCTTCTTCTTTCTGCATTATTTTAACAGAAAAGAAAGCAGTAAGTGCGATTTACTACTGTTCTTTGCGTTTGTTGTCACTGGGGTTTGAAGTACCGCTATACCAGTGAGGGTAATTTGTTCTATTCAGGGAGGAAATAATCCTAAACCTCGGGTACTAGGAGGGGATTAAGTTCCTTAAGGAAATACTGTGAATTCAGTGGGCTCGAAATAATTTTGTTCTTCTGCATTTCTTCTTTTATAGCATTTTTTTTTTTTTTAATACAGATTACTAACAATGTTTTTCCTATCATGTTCTCTAGCATCAGAGGATTCTTAGTTCTTTAAATCTTTTTATTTAGTTTATTGTAAAATTTAGATTTTTAAATTATTACATTGGACATTTTTTACATTCTACTCATTTACAAGTACAACAAGGTTACTTCTTGGACACAGGCTTCAAACAATATTTTCAATATATCGCATTTATAAGTTTTGGTAGCAAAATATAAGATTTGGACATCAAGCTGGTGAGAGTGCGATTGTTAGGATATTTTTTTTTAGATTCTTATAAGATGACTTGAAGCATAATTTATTATTCTTATACACACTATATGAAAAGTACGAAGACTTTTAGTGAAATGTTGTAACGACCCGAAAGGTCGTTTCGAGAGTTGTAGCTACGTTTCTCCATTTTCTGCTCCTTTTGTATTCTACAGGAGTTATATAATTTACCGGGTTAGTTGGTTCGGGTCCGGAGAGAATTCAGAGTGAATTGAGACACTTAGTTTCTTAATTGAAAGCTTAAGTTGAAAGAGTTGACCGGATGTTGACTTTTGTGTAAACGATCTCGGATTTAAGTTTTGATAGTTCCGTTAGCTCCTTTAGGTAATTTTTGGACTTAGGAGCGCGTCTGGATTGTGATTTGGAGGTTTGTAGTAGAATTGGTCTTGAAATGGAGAAAGTTAAAATTTTGGAAAGTTTGACTGGAAGTGGACTTTTTGATATCGGGGTCGGATTCTGATTTCCGAAAGTTGGAGGAGGTTCGTGGTGTCATTTTTGACTTGTGTACAAAATTTGAGGTGAAATGGACGTGATTTGATAGGTTTCGACCGTTTATAGAACTTGAAAGTTTCAAAGTTCATTAGGCTTGAATTGGGTTGTGATTCGCGTTTTTGATGTTGTTTGAGGTGGTTTGAAGGCTCGACTAAGTTTGTATGATGTTTTGGGACTTAGTGGTTTGTTTGGTTGAGGTCCTGGGGGGCTTGGTTTGATTTCGGGTGGTTAATGGACTTGGATTTATATTTGAGGAATAGCTGAAGTTTGGACTTAGCTGGTGTAATCGCACATGCGGTTGTCTCATCGCAGGTGCTAGCCCGCAGAAGCGAAAGGGAAGCAGTTAGGCAGTGGCCGGAGGTGCGAGGTTTGTTCCGCAGTTGCGATGTTGCAGATGCAGGCATGTTGCGCAGAAGCGGATATGGGTGTGCAGGTGCGGTAATTGGGAATGCTAGTGATCTCTATAGAAGCGGATTTTTCCTCACATAAGCGAGCCCGCAGGAGCGGGATTTGGGCCGCAGGTGCGGAAGACTTATGCAGAACATATAAATACAAGGTTCTGAGATTTTTCACCATTTCTAACATTTTGAGCTCAGATTTAGAGATTTTGAGAGGTCTTCTCAAGGGGAATTCTTGAGGTAAGATCCTTGTGTCCATTTTACTTTAATTATTACGTTTCCTCACTAATTTTATACCTAGTTGGTGAGTTTTGAGGTGAAATTTGAGAGTTTTTTTTGCTAGGGATTTGGAGAGTTAATTTTTGGGTTTGACTGGCCATTTGAGGTCGGATTTTGATAAATTTGGTATGGTTAGGCTCGTGATTGCATGGTCTTCTGGATTTTGTATTTTTGTCGAATTTCAAGACGTGGACCCGGGTGCCAGGTTTGAGCCAAATTTCGGATTTTGGTTTATAATTTCGTTTGTTTCTTGTGAAATTGATTCCTTTAGCCCGTATTAATTGTATTGTACTTTTTATGGCTAGATTCGAGACATTTGGAGGCCGATTCGCGAGGCAAAGGCATATTGGAGTAGAGTTCTTCTCGGATTGAGGTAAGTAACAGCTTTAAATTTGGTTCTGAGGGTATGAAACCCCGGATTTTGTTGTTATATGATTGTTTTGGAGGTAATGCACATGCTAGGTGACGGGTGTGTGGGCGTGCCCCGTGGGAATTGTGACTTGGTTCATTCCGTGAAACAGAAAAGTTGAATAAAGTTGTTGTTAGCTATATGCTCTTCATGTGTTATAGAAATTTGAGTGTGAATCATTTTAGAGACCATGTTTAGGCTATGTGTTGGTATTGTTGGGACCCAAAGAGGCCGTGTTACATGTTGAATTACCTGCTAATTGCTATTTGTACTCAGTCTCAGTTTTTATTCACATATCGTATCTCAGTCTCTATTATTCTTGTTGATACATCATATTATTGTTGTTTGGGCTGATTTTCCTGATTTCTGAGAGCCCGAGAGATTGGAGAGATTGATGATTGTGTGAGGCCGAGGGCTTGACTGTGAGGATATTTATGGGATCGGGTTTTACGCCACAACATATTTATTGATTTTATTCCATGATTGACTTGATATAGCGCTCGGGCATTCTACACACCCCCAGTGAGTGCGAGTACCTACTGAGTGTGAATACCTACTGAGTGCGAGTACCGAGCGCTGAGTATCAATGAGGAATGAGTGTCTTTTGAGGTTGGAGTAAATGAGAGGACTGAGTGATTGTTGCCCTCAGAGGCTATATATGATTTCATTGTTATTGCACATAGTTTCCATATATCATTGTTTTGGAAAACTTCTGAAAGATACCTTTATCTTGTTTTTACTTGAATTTGGCACGAATAAACCGATTTGACTTAATTTGTCGGATTTGGAAGCACGTCTACTTTCCTTGTTGAGACTACTGGAAATGAATTAAAACTGTGTACCTCGTCACTATCTTTCAGTTCCTTATTTATTAGTGTTACTTACTGAGTTGGTTGTACACACGCTACACCCTGCACTTCGCGTGCACATCTAGGAGTTTTTGGATGCGGAGAGTGTTGATATTTTGCGTAGCTGACCATTGGAGATATCGAGTTAGCTGCCTGACGTTCGTAGTCCTTATTTCTCCTTCCTTATCCTTTCTTTTGTTGTATTTGGATCCAAACTATTATAGTCGTTTCATTTCTAGACTGATTATGTATAGATGCTCATGGCTTAGTGACACCCCAATATTGGGAAGCTATTTTCCGCAATTGTGTTCTGGGGGTTTTACCCCTGTTTATGAAACTTTGCCTATTTAAAATGTCTTGATTTACACTCTGTTAAATATTGGAAGTATTTTGGAAATGTCAGCTTGCCTACTACCATCGATGGGTGCCATCCTGACAAGTTAGGATTTAGGTCGTGACAACTTGGTATCAGATCCTAGTTTCATAAGTCTCACGAGTCATGAGCAGGTTAAGTAGAGTCTTACAGATCGGTACAGAGACGTTTGCACTTATCTTCGAGAGGCTGCCAAACCCTTAGGAAACTTGACATTCTTGAATTCTTGTCTTGTGAATCTGTTGATTTTGGTAACTGAACTTCTATTGTTCTAATCTCTCATAGATGGTGAGGACACGTACTACTGGGCAGGATGGACAGCCATCAGTACCACCAATCAGGGCCACGAGAGGCCGAGATCGTGGTAGAGGCTGCTGTAGGGGTAGAGGTGCAACTCGCACAACAGCTAGGGAAGCACTTGCAGATCCACCAGTTGCCCCAGTTCAGGAGCGGGTCCTAGTTGTGGAGGAGCCTGTGGGGCCAGCTCAGGCACCGCCCGCGCCCGTTGTTATTCAAGGACTTCAGGAGGCCTTAGCTCAGATTCTGACTATGTGCACCAGCCTTGCTCAGGCGGTCTCTGTTCTGGCCGCAGCAGCCACTTCTCAGGTTGAGGAGGTACTCAAACTCCTGCCGCCCCCGCACCAGAGCAGGTGATATAGGGACTCCGACACCGGGAGCACTATCAGCCCAACCGGTTGCAGCTACTCAGGCCCATGTGATTCCTATTATGTCTGATGATGGGAAGTGGAGATTGTAGAGGTTTGGAAGACTCCAGCCTCCATATTTTAGTGGTACAGAGGCGGAGGATGACCAGGGTTTCTCGGACAAGTGTTTGAGGATTCTCCATATAGCAGGTATTCTGGAGACCAGTGGGGTTTCGTTCACTACTTTTCAGTTCTCAAAGGCTGCCTTCAATTTTTGGGAGGCTTATGAGAGGCGTAGGCCGGTCTGGGCGACACCACTTACATGGAAGGAGTTCTCCGTTCTCTTCCTGGAGAATTTTGTGCCTCAGTCCCGCAGAAAGGAATTGCGCAGGCAGTTCGAGCAGCTTCGTCAGGGTTATATGTCTGTGACGCAGTACGAGATGAGGTTTTCTAAGTTTGCCCGTCATGCAGTCTGGTTGGTTCCCACATATAGGGAGAGGATCAGGAGGTTCATTGATGGTCTCACATTTCAGCTGTAGTTGCTTATGACGAGAGAGAGGGTGTCTCGTGCTACTTTTGATGAGGTTGTCGACATTGCGCGTCAGATAGCAATGGCCCGTAGTCAGGAGCGGGTTGAGAGGGAGGCCAAGAGGCCTCATGGACAAGGTGGATTCAGCGGTATCCCTTATGGGGGTCAGTTCTACCATGACAAGGGCCATCACCATGGTGCATCATCTGGCCTTGGTTCACACAGTTATCAGCACGGTCACTCATCCCTCAGAGTTCGTCCCATGCTCCATTGGGTCAGGGCTCGTCTATACTAGGTCCTTTTAACAGTTATCCTAGTGCTCAAGGCTCCCTTCAGCCCCCACCACCAGCACCAGGGAGTTGTTTTGAGTGCGGGGAGTTTGGGCATGTGTGGAGGCAGTTCCCTCGTTGTTAGGGAGATCTAGCATAGCAGAGAAGTCAGGCTGCGTCTTCTGCACCAATTGCTACACCACCCGCTCAGCCAGCTCGAGGTAAGGCCCATCCAGCCAGAGGTCGCCCTAGAGGGGGAGGTCGATCAGGTGGCGGTCAGGCCCGATTCTATGCTCTTCCTGCCAAACCAGATGCAATTGCTTCAAATGTAGTGATCACATATATTGTCTCAGTTTGCCACATGGATGCCTCTATATTATTTGACTCTGGTTCCACTTATTCATATATGTCCTTTTATTTTGTTCATTATCTGGATATGCCCCAGTGAGTATCTAGTTTCATCTATACATGTCTTTACACCGGTGAGCGATACTATTATTGTGGACTGTGTATTTCGATCGTGTGTGGTGACTATTGGGAGTCTAGAGACTAGAGTTGATCTTTTATTGCTTATTAGGGTCTATTTCGACGTGATCTTAGGTATGGATTGGTTGTCTCCATGTCATGTTATTCTAGATTGTCACGCTAAGACCGTGACGTTGGCGATGCCGAGGTTGCCAAGGGTTGAGTGGAGCGGTTCTATAGACTATGTTCCCAGCAAAGTGATTTCATATTTGAAGTCCCAACGGATGGTTAGGAAAGGTATTTTATCTTATTTGGACTTTTTGAGGGATGTTAGTGTTGATGCTCCCACTATTGATTCTGTTTTGGTGGTGCGAGATTTCCAGGAGCACTCAGCCCATTTCTATTCCACCGTGTCGTATGGAACCAGTTGAGTTAAGGAGTTGAAGGATCAGCTTCAGGAACTCCTTGATAAGGGGTTAGTTAGGCCTAGTGTGTCACCTTGGGATGCACATGTTCTATTTGTGAAGAAGAAAGATGGTACTATGAGAATGTGCATTGATTATAGGCAGTTGAACAAAGTCATAATCAAGAACAAGTACCCTTTGCCGCGTATTGATGATCTATTTGACCATCTTCAAGGAGCGAGGGTGTTCTCTAAAATTAATTTGAGGTATGGGTATCACTAGTTGAAAATCCGGGACTCGGATATTCTTAAGACGGCTTTCAGGACCCGTTATGGTCATTATGAGTTCCTTGTCATTGTATTCATTGATGATATCCTGGTGTACTCTCGTAGCCAGGAGGAGCATGCCCATCATTTGAGGATTGTGTTGCAACGGTTGAGAGAGGAGAAGCTTTATGAAAATTTCTCCAAGTTTGAGTTTTGGCTTAGTTCAGTGGAGTTCTTGGGGCACATGGTGTCCAGTGAGGGTATTCAGGTGGATCCGAAGAAGATAGAGGCAACTCAGAGTTGGCCTAGACCGTCATCAGCTACGGAGATTCAGAGCATTCTTGGCTAGGCTAGTCATTACCGTCGCTTAGTGCCGGGATTTTTGTCTATTGCATCATCCTTGACCAAATTCACCCAAAAAGGTGATCCTTTCAGGTAGTTTGATGAGTGCGAGGAGAGCTTTCAGAAGCTCAAGACTGCTTTGACCACAACTCCAATTCTAGTTCTACCATCCACTTCTAGTTCTTATACATTGTATTGTTATGCTTCTCAGATCGGTATTGGGTATGTTTTGATGTAGTAGGGTAGAGTGATTGCTTATGATTCACGCCGGTTCAAGCCCCATGAGAAGAACTACCCTGTTCATGATTTGGAGTTGGCTGCCATTGTTCATGCGTTGAAGATTTTGAGGCACTATCTCTATGGTGTGTCTTGTGAGCTATTTACAGATCATCAGAGCCTCCAGCACTTGTTCAAATAGAAGAATCTCAGCTTGAGGCATCGGAGATGGTTGGAGCTGCTAAAGGACTATGACATCACTATTTTGTGTCCAAGTAAGGACAATGTGGTGGTCGATGCCTTGAGTAGGAAGGCGGTGAGTATGGGTAGTCTTTCTTTTCTTCCCATTGGAGAGAGCTCTCTTGCAGTTGATGTTCAGGCTTTGGCCAACCGGTTCTTGAGATTGGATATTTTGGAGCCCAGTCGAGTTCTCGCTTGTGTGGTTTATCGATCTTCCTTATTTAATCGCATCACAGAGCGCCAATATGACAATCCTCATTTGCTTGTCCTTAAGGAAATAGTTCAGCACGGTGATGCCATGGATGTGAGTATTGGGGATGATGGGGGTATTGAGGATGTAGGGTAAGATTTGTGCGCCCAATGTGGATGGGCTACATGAGTTGATTCTTAAGAAGGCCCACAGTTCGTGGCATTCCATTCATCTGGGTCCCGCAAAGATGTATCAGGACTTGAAGCAACACTATTGGTGGAGGAGGAGGAAGAAGGACATAGTGGGGTTTGTAGCTCGGTGCCTTAATTGTCAGCAGGTGAAGTATGAGCATCAGGGACCGTGTGGATTGATTTAGAGGATAGAGATTCCAGAGTGGAAGTGGGAGCAGATCACCATGGATTTTGTAGTTGGGCTCCCACGGACTTTGAGGAAGTTCGATGCTATTTGGGTGATTGTGGATCGGCTGACCAAGTCCGCGCACTTCATTCCGATGGGTACTACTTATTCTTCATATTGGTTGGCTGAGATTTACATCAGAGAGATTATTCTCCTTCACGGTGTGCCAATTTCCATCATTTCAGATAGAGGCACACAGTTTACATTGCAGTTTTGAAGGGCCGTGCAGCGAGAGTTGGGCACTCAGGTGGAATTGAGTATAATATTTCACCCTCAGACGGACGGGCAGTCCGAGCGCATTGTTCACATATTGGAGGACATGCTACGTGCATGTGTCATCAATTTGGGGGGTTCATAGGACCAGTTTTTGCCACTAGCAGAGTTTTCTTACAACAATAGTTATCAGTCGAGCATCTAAATGGCCCCGTTTGATGCTTTTTATGGGAGGCGGTGTAGATATCCGGTGGGTTAGTTTGATTCCGGTGAGGCTAGGCTTTTGGGTACAGACTTGGTTCAGGATATATTGGACAATGTTAAATTGATTCAAGAGCGGCTTCGCACGGTGTAGTTTAGACAGAAGAGTTTTGCCGACAGTCCGGTATGTGTCTTACATGCTTGGGGAGAAGGTTCTGCTGAAGGTTTAACCCAAGAAGGGTGTTAAGCAGTTCGGGAAGAAGGGAAAGTTGAGCCATCGGTTCATTGGGCCGTTTGAGGTACTTCAAAAAATTGGGGAAGCTTGCCTTGCCACCTAGCTTGTCGAGTGTGCATCCAATATTTCATTTTTCTATGTTCCGAACGTATGTTGGCAATCCGTCTAATGTTTTGTATTTCAGCACGGTTCAGTTGGATGTTGATTTAACTTATTATGTGGAGACGGTGGCTATTCTGGGTCGGCAGGTTCGGAAGTTGAGGTCAAAGGATATAGCTTCAATAATGTTGTAGTGAAGAGGTCAGCCAGTTGAGCAATCTACTTGGGAGACTGAGCAAGAGATGCAGAGCAGATATCCACACCTATTTGAGACTCCAGGTATGTTTCTATACATGTTCAAGGACGAACGTTTGTTTAAGAAGGGGACGATGTAACGACCCAGCCGGTCGTTTCGAGAGTTGTAGCCCATTACCCTATTTTCTTCTCCTTTTGAATTCTAGAATTGTTATATGACTTACCGGGTTAGTTGATTCGGGTCCGGAGAAAGCTTAAGTTGGAAAAGTTGACCAGATGTTGACTTATATGTAAACGACCTTAGATTCGAGTTTTGACGGTTCCGTTAGCTCCGTTAAGTGATTTTTGTACTTAGGAGCGCACTCGGATTGTTATTTGGAGGTTTGTAGTAGAATTAGGCTTGAAATGGCAAAAGTTAGAATTTTGGAAAGTTTGACCGGGAGTGGACTTTATGATATCGGGGTCGGATTCCAATTTTCGGATGTTGGAGTAGGTTTGTGATGTCATTTGTGAATTGTGTGCAAAATTTGAGGTGAATCGGACGTGGTTTGATAGGTTTCGGCATCGTTTGTAGAATTGGAAGTTTCAAAGTTCATTAGACTTGAATTGGGGTATCATTCGCGTTTTTATGTTTTTTGAGGTGGTTTAAGGGTTCTATTAAGTTTGTATGATGTTTTGGGACTTGATGGTATGTTTGGTTGAGGTCCCGGGAGCCTCGAGTTGATTTCGGGTGGTTAACGGGCTGGGAGATTGATTTGAGGAATTGCTGAAGTTTGGACTTAGCTGGTGTAATCGCACATGCGGAAGTCTCATCGCAGGTGCGTGCCCGCAGAATCGGGAATGCGCCCGTAGAAGCAAAAAGGAACCACTTTGGCAGTGGCCGCAGGTGCGAGATTTCTTCCGCACCTGTGATGCCGCAGATGCAGGCATATTGCGCTGAAGCACTTCCACAGAAGCGGATATGGGTGCGCAGGTGCGGTAGCTGGGGATGATAGTGGTTTCAGTAGAAGCGAATTTTTCCTCGCAGAAGCAAGCCCGCAGGAGCAGGATTTGGGCCGCAGATGCGGAAGACTTGAGCAGAACATATAAATACGAGGTTCCAAGATTTTTCACCATTTATAACATTTTGAGCTCGGATTTTAGAGATTTTGGGAGGGCTTTTCCCCAATGATTTTACACTTACTTGGTGAGTTTTGTGTGAGGTGAAAGTTAGGGGTTTGAGGGTAGGGATTTGGAGAGTCAATTTTTTGGTTTTTAATAACCAGTTGAGGTTGGATTTTGATAGATTTGGTATGGTTAGACTCGTGATTGGATGGGCTTTCGGGTTTTGTGATTTTTGTTTGATTTCAAGACGTGGACCCGTAGGCTGGATTTGAGCCAATTTCGGATTTTGGCTTATAATTTTGTATTTTTTCTTGTGGAACTGATTCCTTTAGCCCGTATTGATTGTATTATACTGGTTGTGGCTAGATTCGGGACATTTGGAGGCCGATTTGTGAGGAAAAGGCATATTGGAGTAGAGTTTTGCTCGGATTGAGGTAAGTAATAGTTTTGAATCTAGTTCAGAGGGTATGAAACCCTAGATTATGGTGTTATATGATTGTTTCGGAGGTGACGCACATGCTAGGTGACGGGCGTGTGGGCGTGCATCATGGAAATTGTGACTTGGTCCATTCCGTGAAACTAAAAAGTTGAACAAACTTGTTGTTAGCTATATGCTCTTCATGTGTTATAGAAATTTGACTGCGAATCATGTTAGAGACCATATTTAGGCTATGTGTTGGTACTGTTGGGACCCAAAGAGGCCGAGTTACATGTTGAATTACATGCTAATTGCTATTTGTACTCAGTCTCAGTTTTTATTCGCATATCATATCTCAGTCTCTATTATTCTTGTTGATACATCATATTATTATTGTTTGGGCTGATTTTCCTGATTTCTGAGAGCCCGAGAGAATGGAGAGATTGATGATTGAGTGAGGCCGAGGGCTTGACTGTGAGGATATTTATGGATCGGGTTTTACGCTGCAACATATTTATTGATTTATGCCGTGATTGGCTTAATATAGCGCTTGGTCTGAAGGAGCCCCTTCAGAGTTTGTACACACACCCCGTGAGAGCGGGTAACTACTGAGTGTGAGTGCCAAGTGTCGAGTGCTGAGTGACTGTGATGAATGAGTGGCTGTGAGGAATGAGTGATTGTGAGGTTGGAGTGAATGGGAGGACTGAGTGATTGTTGCCCTGAGAAGCCATATATGATTTCATTGTTGTTATTTCATTGTTGTTATTTCATTGTTGTTGCCATATATCATTGTTTTGGAAAACTTCTAAAAGATACCTTTATCTGGTATTTACTTGAATTCGGCACGAATAAACTGATTAGACTTAATTTTCCATATTTGGAAGCATGTATACTTTCCTTGTTGAGACTACTGGAAATGAATTGTAATTGTGTAGCTCGTCACTATCTTTCAACTCCTTATTTATTATTGTTACTTACTGAGTTGGTTTTACTCATGCTACACACTGTACTTCATGTGTAGATCCAGGAGTTTTTGGACACAGAGAGTTTTGACGTTTCGCATAAATGACCGTTGGAGATATCGAGGTAGCTGTCTGGCGTTCGCAGTCCTTGTTTCTCCTTCCTTACCCTTTCTTTCGTTGTTTTTGGATCCAAACTATTATAGTCATTTCATTTCTAGACTTATTATGTATAGATGCTCGTGGCTTAGTGACACCCCGATATTGGGAAGCTATTTTCCGCACTTGTGTTTTGGGTTTTACCTCTGTTTATGAAAACTTTGCCTATTTAAATTGTCTTTATTAACTTTTTTGTTAAATATTGGAAGTATTTTGGAAATGTCGGCTTGCCTTGTACCTTCGATAGGCGCCATCACGACAGGTAAAGATTTGGGTCTTGACAAATGTAGTTCGCCTTTTTTTTACCCTTTTTGTATTAGATAAAATCGTAATTAAATTATTTATCTAATATTTAGGACATTGAGATCAACTAAACTCTTGGTTATTATATCTTTCGTTATTTATGTTACATAGAAAATCCTAATATTTAAGACATTAAAAATATATCGTTATGGGTAAATAAGATTATTGTGTCTTTTCCCCGTATGTTTGCTTACTATAATTTCATGAAATGTTTAACATTTATTCTTCTTATAGCACATTTAGAATTCGAAGATGTAACGACCCGACTGGTCGTTTTGACCATTTTTACTTTTCTCGGTAGTTTGAGAGCACGAGTATCCTCACATGATGTATTATGATTTGTGTGAATTGTCGGGTCTGGTTTTCAAATTATTCGGAATCAATTTGGAAGAATGAACTTCAAGATTTAAGTTAAAAGTTAGGAGAGTTGACCAAGTTTGACATTTTAGTATTTTACCTCGAATTTGAGCGATTTTGGAGGCAATTTTCACCACAAGGATTAGGGTAAGTGTTCTCTACTTGGTTTTGATTATATTTCTTGAATCTATCTTCGATTTTCGCATTTGGATTATGATTTTCAAAGAGCAAGTTGGGTTTTTTTGTCTAGATTTTCCTAAATTGAATTTTGAGTTTTGAACATAGATTCAGAGTTGGATTAGAGTGGTATTAGTATGGTTGGACTCGTAATTGAATGGTTGTTGGATTTGTAAGTTTTGTCAGGTTTCGAGGTGCGAGCATGTGTTTGACTTTTGGTTGACTTTGAGTAAATGTGTAAAGATTCAACCTTTATTAATTGGGTTTGCTTACTATGGTAGTATTTGATAACTTTTAGTTGCCTTTGGCTAGTTTTGAGCCATTCGGAGGATGATTTTAATGGGATGGCGCTTCTAGTGTATTGATTTGGCTTGTTTGAGGTAAGTGTTTTGCCTGACTTTGTTGAGGGAATCTTTTTCTACTATTTGACATTATTTGCTACATGGGGGTGATACATATATAAGGTGACGAGCATATATGCAAGATCCAGGTTTAATCATAATCGGGGATAGATTATGCTATCAATTGTGCCATGTAGAATTGAGTGACCTTCTTGCTTCATGTCTTACTTGACTCATAAATACTAAGAATATAGAATTAAATGTTAAAAACCAAGATTTAGTTTATTATAACTTGATCAAAATTTGACGAAATTCTGAGAAAACATTGATGTGTCTAATTCGATAATCATTATGCTTAATCATTAATACATTGCCGATATTCTTGAGATATTAGATTTTGTACTTGTGTTGTAGATCGTTCTTGAGATTTCATGAAATACTTGAATAATAAGGTTCTTTAAGGTTTATTGAACTATTGTTGTCTTGAAAGTTGTGAATGGGGTTCGTTTGGAATATTCATTTAAACACTCTTTGACGTTATGTATGCTTCCTACCTTTTTTGACATTGATATACATATGCTTGGTAAGGAAGAGTGTAAAGAACAAAGGGTGATGTTGTGCCATTATATATATATTATCATGTGAGAGAGATTGCACGAAAGGTGATGCCGTGCCATATTATTTGAGAGTAAAAGCACGAAAGGTGATATCGTACCATGTTATGTGAGTGTAAAGCACGAAGGGCGATGTCGTGTCATTTCATTTGAGAGTAAAAGCACGAAGGGTGGTGTCGTGTCATTGTATTTATATTATCATGATTTTATGTTATCACGAGTTTATGGCACGAAGGGTGTCTCCGTGCAGGTGAGGACGAGGGACATGCATTATGTCGTGATGTCCTTTCCTTGTAGATATGTTCATGTCTTTACCTTGAGCTGTTATTGTCGTACTTATGGTTCTTATGTGACTTGTCGTTATTGTTCTGTCTTTGTTCTCTATCTCAAATGTTGTTGGGTTTCCCATGCCTTCTACTTGCTCAACTTGCAAGTACCATGCCTACTTTTTGTAGTTATAATTACATCCATGTCGTATATGTTTTATTGCACTTTAGTACAGGCCTTCTACCATGTTAGTCATTCATGCCTCGACTTGTTAACTTATAAAGATCATGTGTCCCGTTCTTATTTGTTATATCTATATCTCGGCCTCCACCATACTAGTTAGTTGAAGTTTATATTCTTCTTTCCTAATTGCTGACATTACTCCTATATTTTCTGCCTAGTATTATTACTATTTCCCATATTTATATCCTCGTTCATTATTGCTAGTTTCCTATTTCCTACTTTTTCATTACTGTTATCGGCATATTTTCCATCCGGTTGGTACTGTTATATGCATATTTGGTAAGGATGAGATAAATGCACGAAGGGTATTGCCGTGCAATTGACATGATATCTGAGTACATTCCTCACACTATGAAAGTTATGGAGTGACTATCGTGGTTATTGGTTTTCATTCTAAGGAAAAGATTGGTTGAGATATTGGAAAATGTTAAATTGATATCTCTTGTAGTACTCAACTATTGCTTTGCATATTTGTTTCGTGTACTATTTTCTGTTATATCGTAGTATAGTTCTATTGCTAGTTTACGGTGCAGGTTTTATCAGTGAGTTTCTTTTAACTAAAAAGCGTCGTCACTACTTCGACGAGGTTAGACACAATACTTACTGGGTACATGGGGTCGGTTGTACTCATACTACACTTCTGCACCTTGCATGCAGATTTTGTAGTGGAGCTGCTGGTGATGTCGAGAGTCGACTCTGAAGATGTTCGTGCATTCCAGAATATAGCTGCCACTTGTCCTTGGTAGCTTTAGATTTTGCTAATCTAGTTATATAACTTTCAAACAGATCGTGTATTTATTTGTATCATCTTTGTAAATTTCAAATTCTTAGAAGCTCATGATTTATACTACCAGTCCTTGCGTTAATATGTAAATGTTCAGATAATCCTTCACTGTTTCCTATAAATTTCATTTGGATTGTATTTACTTTTAGTTGGCTTAGCTAGCGGGTCGAGTTAGGTGCCATCACGACTAGTGATTTTTGGGTCGTGACAAGTTAGTATAAGAGCACTAGGTTCGTAGGTTATACGAGTCCTGAGCAAGTGTCTAGGAGAGTTTTACGGATCGGTATCATGACGTACATACCTACCTTCGGGAGGCTACATGACACTTAGGAAAATTTCCCTTTCTTCTTTCCTTATCGTGCGACCTTGTTTCAGCTTGAAATCTATGACTTTGACTATTCCTAATCGCTCATGTGTGATGTTGTGCACGCACTATTTGCTATGCGCTGTCAATCTGTGATGCTGCGAATGGACTATGAAGGGATATGGATGCTTGATTATCATAGCGATGTGCTGTCTAGCCTTAAGAGCAGATGCATTGTTAAATCTTCCAGTCGTTCATTTGTGGTACGAGGCGGGCTATTATACCTGGTTGGTGAGCACAGACTTGGGAAGACTGGGTGGTAGCCTAGTTGTTGTGACTAAGGTGGGTTCATGGTAAGGTGTCGATTTGGGTACAACTAGTGAGCCATCACCTACATAATGAGTTTGGATCGTGTGTTTTGTACGAGGTTCCATTTAGTAGGTTGCAGCTATTATTATTTCAGAGAATTTAGGGAAGTTGTTTGACTATTGTAAGGATGGGTAAGCACTTGGCAGAGTCTTCGGAGTGTTCTAATGACTAGTATTACATGACTTTTGAAGTATTCAGCTAAATCGTTGTTTGGGATCGGGGCATGCTATGAAGATGTGGAATTTGGATTGGCGACGATGTGTTCAATGGCTTCGGGATAAGTGGGGGAGTCTGCTAATGACGATCGAATTGTAGGAACATGCATTGTATCAGTTTCTGGGCCAATAGATTGCTTGGTTATTTCTTCGAATTGTAATATGCTGGTAGAGCACGAGTTGCTCGATGTGTATTGGTTGTTTATTGAAGATCAGAGTAAGGCGAGTGGTTATCGAGAAGGTTCAGGCGAGTTCCAGGTCTTATGTAGCCTTTAAGGACTTTGAAGTTTGTCTACGGGCAAGCTTGAAATCGGTAGCGAATGTTAATTGGATCTGCGGTATTTCCTTGTCAAGAAAGGTCTACATGTCAATGTTGGAGAGATGCAAGAAATGGCTTCGGGTCCCTAGGAGGTTCCTTCATGGCGGTCATATCGGATTGAGTTACTTTTGGGTAGGTAGTCTGCGTGACTCGATTGAGTTAGAGGCTATTTGTTCTAATTATTCGATTATGCGTTAATGAGTTCCAAAGAATTCATCATGGTTATGACCACGACCGGAGTTGGTGTGTACTACAGGTATAGAAGCTATATTGTGTGTGGTGATTTCTCCTAGATTGAGTTAAATGCAAGGTTCGCGGTTGATGACTATTTGCACATGTTTTGGAGTTAATTATGGAACTTTGTAGTGTCGCGAATTAGCATGTTAGAGGCGATGCACCGTGTGGGGTTTAAAATTTGCATGTACAAGGTTGCAGTTTAGTTTTGTGATGTTGTGCCATTATATATGTATTATCATGTGAGAGAGAGTGTAAAGCGCGAAGAGTGATGCCGTGTCATATCATTTGAGAGTAAAAGCACGAAGGGTGATATCGTGCTATGTGATGCGAGTGTAAAGCACGAAGGGTGATTGTTATTATTTCCCATATATATATCCTCGTTCATTACTGCTAGTTGCGTGTTTCCTACTTTTTCATTACTGTTATCGGCTTTTCTACCATCCAGTTGGTACTGTTATATGCATATTTGGTGAGGATGAGATAAATGCACAAAGGGTGTTGCCGTGCAATTGACATGATATCTGAGTACATTCCTCACGCTATGAAAGTTATTGAGTAACTATCATGTTTATTAGTTTTCGTTCTAAGGAAAAGATTGGTCGAGATATTGAAAAATATTAAATTGAGATCTCGTCTAGTACTCAATTATTGCTTTCCATATTTGTTTCGTGTACTCTTTTATGTCATATCGTAGTATAGTTCTATTGCTAGTTTACAGTGCAGGTTTTATCAGTGAGTATCTTTTAACTAAAAAGTGTTGTCACTACTTTGACGAGATTACACAATATACTTACTGGGTACATGGGGTCGGTTGTACTCATACTACACTTCTGCACCTTGCGTGCAGATTTTGGAGTGGAGCTGCTGGTGATTTCGGAAGCTAGCTCTGAAGATGTTCGTGCATTCCGGAATATAGTTGTCACTTGTCCTTGGTAGCTTTAGATTTAGCTAATCTGTTTATGCAACTTTCAAACAGATCGTGTATTTATTTGTACCAGCTTTGTAAATTTCAAATTCTTAGAAGCTCATGATTCGTACAACCAATACTTGGATTAATATATAAATGTTTAGATAATTCTTCACTGTTTCCTATAAATTTCATTTCAATTGTATTTACTGTTAATTGGCTTACCTAGCAGGTCGAGTTAGGTGCCATCACGACTAGTGATTTTTGGGTCGTGACAGAAAGGAAGCCTTTGTATATTGTAATTGCTATAAAGTGAGATGTTTATACTCAATTAAGTAGATGTTGAATATTATACAATAAAATAATAATTGAAAAATATTGTTCGCATTTTTTACCCTTTAAAAATAGATTTTATATTAGACAAAACCATAATTTAATTATTTTTAATATTTAGAACTTTGAAATCAAGCTAAAATCTTGGTTATTAAATCTTTCCTTATTTGAATTACATAAAAAATTCCAATTTTTAGGACATTAAAAAAATCGTTTTGCGTAAATAGGATTATTGCGTCCCCCCCTTACGTTTGCTTACTATAATTTCAATGAAATGTTTGACATTTATTCTTCTTATAACGCATTTAGAATTCTAAGGGGGAGCTTTTGTATATTATTATTGCTATAAAGTGAGAGGTTTATACTCAATTAAGTTTTTTTTTTAAACTAGTTAATGTAGAATTTGAATATTATACAACAAAATAATAAATAGAAAAATATTATTCGAGTAGGATATGAGTTTAAGAATTATCCATATTTTTTATATTATTATAAAAGTACGAAGCCGCAATGCGAGTAAAAAACTATTTTTTTTAATATTGAGAACAAATAATTAAGTCTTTGATTAATTACTCCATTGATTTCAGTTTATTTAAAACCTTTTAGTTTTTCAAGATTCAAACTATATAAACTTCGACAAAAATTCTAAGATCTTTTTTTCATTATATTGACACGAGAAAAAATACAACTTATAGAATTTCTCTTATAATTTTTGAATATCAAAGTATAAACTTTAAAATATCGAGTTAATCTAATCCAACTTAGCTTCAAAAATTAGTCAAACTAATTCTTGAAAAGCGAAAAGATTCACGTAAACTAGAAAGGGTAGAGTAATTAGCAAAATAATTCAATCTAATTCTTTTTTTAAAATTATCATATAAGTAAAATTATTTTTTAAAATGATAAAACTCTTATAATACATCAATTTATTTCCACAAGAAGATCATTGACACTGAAAGAAATAGCCCAAAATTGGTTAGGTAACAAAAATAGCAATAATTTTCCTAAGATATCCACATATGTCCCAAGAAGTTGCAATAATACACATGTGAGACAGAATTTCTTTATTATTGAACTAACTAAATTGAATCAATATTTATATTTTTTAGGAGCTTAGATATTTTTCACTAATCGTTGTTCAATAACTCATAAATTTTTTAATATAGTTACCTAATTTTTTAAAACTTGTATACTTGTATATGGTAAAACCGGGGAAGTCCGACTTTAATGCTTCTACAGCGTTCCGGGCCTTGACATCGAATGTATCGGGGCGAAATCCGAAGCTCAACTCCGAGGAACATCCTTCGACGAGGTATATCGAGGGTTCTCGACCCCGAAGCAGTGTGGATCAAAGACAACCATGGAATAGCGGGAAAACCCCAAAAGGCCCGTGGTTAAAGCTGACCAAGTACGCAAAATAGTACAGGCCCGTACCGTGGCATTAGATGGATGTACCAGCCACCTCTCTTTTTAATAATTATACATGTACTACATTGGGATTCCCCCTCATATATAAAGGAGACCCTTGTCACTTTGTAAGACACATGATATTCAATACAAGAACAAGAAGAGCATCTGCTCTCTAACTAAAACATTCTCTACAGTTGTTTCATTGATTTATTGCCCTTTCATTTATTGTGTTCATTAGTTATTCTTCATTTATTACTCGTTATTAATCACAAATAGGCCATTCAAGAGGCCTTCAATAATGTTGTATCATTTTCGACAGCCCCTTGTCAAGCTCTTAAGCTCGACCTCGAGGCCAATTCCGACCGACCTCGAGACCAGACTCTCCGCCGCTTGGTTTGCATAATCTTGCTACCCTTTGCTCTTATTTCATTTTCTCACTTCTCATCTAGCATCTACTGCATAAACAACTGGTATTAAAATAGATCACGTATTTTTAGAACAACATAATCAAATATATTTGTAATGACCATTTTTAAGGTAAACAGTTTAGTGCCCACTGTGGGGCTAAAAATAATAGTGATTGTTTTAGTGCTGGTTTTCTAAAAACACAAGTTACTCCTTACACTTTTTCTTGTCCAGGAATCTTCAATATCATGTCAGAAAATGTCCAACTCAGTAAGCGCACACTGAAACAACGATCCTAAGGATCACAGAGAGAATGGCGCAGCTACTGCAAGTGCTAGTGTACCACCACAAAACCCTAGAGGGGCACCAGTGCAAACCCCCATCGATGAAGGCTCACGCAACCCTCAACATGTCAATATGATCTCTCATACATATGGAGGTGTACACAGGGAAGACCAACATGAAGCACGGAGAACTCCCGCTTGAAAATAAGCGGCCCGGTTGATCGACAGAAGGCATCTTCGAGAATCTCTCGGTGATCGAACCAAGAACCATTCACATGATTATCGGAGAAACTGATATCCCATAAGAACCCATGCTCAAACGCGCCAAGATGCCCATCACCACAAAAGAACAAACTCAAAGTTATGTGCTTAAAGGAACTATTATGTTCAGAGAAGATGATATCGAAGCCTTGTCCACGAGGGTACCTGCGGAAATCACTCCGGTGCCGATTCCTTAATTCGAAAGATAATCACAGCAGGTTACTATTGGGACATCATGGAGAGGGACACCAAAGAATTCGTCCGAAAATACGACAAGTATCAAAGATTTGCACCAATGATCCACCGACCCGGCGAACATCTACATTCAGTCTTATCCCCATGGCCATTCATGAAATGGGGAATGGACATCATCGGTCCCCTACCAACGGTGCCAGGTAAGGCTAGATTTATTCTATTTATGACTGACTACTTCTCGAAATGGGTGAAAGCACAGGCCTATGAGAAGATAAGAGAAAGAGAAGTCATCAACTTCATCTGGGATCACATCATGTGCCAATTCGGGATCCCCTCCGAGATAACATGCGACAACGAAAAGCAGTTCATCGGAGGCAAAGTAACAAAGTTTCTCGAGGAACACAAAATCAAAAGAATCCTATCAACGCCCTACCACCCATGTGCAAATGGTCAGGCCGAGTCCACAAACAAAACCATCATTCAGAACTTGAAAAAGAAGTTAGAAAATGCGAAAGGAAAATGGAGGGAAATGCTACCCGAGGTGCTATGGGCATATCGAACAACCTTTAAATCGAGAACAGGAGAGACACCGTTATCTTTGGTTTACGGGTCTGAGGCTTTGATACCGGTTGAGATCGGAGAGTCAAGCGCCAAATTCTGACATACCATAGAGGACTCAAACAACGAGGCCATGACTACGGCTCTCGAACTATTAGAGAGAAGCTTCGCTGGTCCGAATGGCCACCCAAAAACAAAGGGTCGAAAGATACTATAACAGGAGAACAAACCTCCGATATTTCAGACTTGGGGACTTAGTCCTAAGAAAATTCACCCTAAGCACTCGAAACCCTAACAAAGGAAAGCTGGGCCTGAATTGCGAAGGACCGTACCGCGTCCTCGAAATAATTGGCAAAGGGTTTTACAAACTCGGGACCATAGAAGGCGACCAACTTCCAAACAATTGGGATGTATCAATGCTTAGGCGCTATTGTTGCTAAGTTATAGCCTTCTCCCTTTTCATTTCGTGCCTTACAATAATTTTTCATAGGTTACCGATGGAAGACACCACAACACCCTCCAGTTCAAAGACCTTAGGTTTCAAAGCATGCATTGCGCTCTTTTTCCCTCATGTTGGATTTTATCCCAAATGGGTTTTACCGATAAGGTTTTTAACGAGGCAACACCTATATGCTACCTAAGGAGAACTCAACAAGTATCCAAGGCTTCTCTTCATTCAGCCTCAAATACTGAGGGGCATCCCCCCCAGGAGATCACCTGTTCGGAGAAACCAAAATAATCTAAAGAGGGTCTCGACAGAAGAACAATGTACAGGACCAAACGGTCGAATGAACCGTGTCCACATAGAACAATCGAACCCTCAATGGTGAAAAATGTATAATTTTACCAAGTAATCGGAGAAGAATCTTTTATCATCAAAACACTTTGCACGTCAAAGAAATTTTCTATTTTCAAAAGAAATGGCCCCAGGGCCAGAAATTTACCGACCACTCGGGAACTATCCTCGACACTCACTCCATTGAGTCACCAAAAACTCGAAGCCATAAGACCTCAAGGCCGGCAACTGCGAGCTCATAAGCCCTCCACGAGGCAATATCAACCTCGACTCAGGGACTGTCATCGACAGTCACCCCATCGAGTCATCAATTCCCTAAGCCATAAGACCTCAGGGCCGGCAACTTCGAACTCATAAACCCTCCATGAGGCAATATCAACAATATAAGCCCTTGATGAGGCAATACCAACTATGACTCAAGGACTGTCCTCGACAGTCAACTCATAGCCATAAGACGTCAGGGCCGGCAACTTCAACAACATAAGCCCTCCATGAGGCAATATCAACAACATATGCCCTCCGGCGATATCAACAATATAAGCCCTCCATGTGGAAATATCAACTCCGACTCGGGGACTGTCCTCGACTGTCTGCTCATCAAGCTATCTAACTCAAAGACATAAGACCTCAGGGCCGGCAACTTCGAGCTCATAAGCCCTCCATGAGGCAATATCAACATCGACTCGGGGACTGTCCTCGACACTCACCCTATCGAGTCATCAAAAACTTGAAGCCATAAGACCTCAGGGCCGGCAACCTCAAGCTCATAAGTCCTCCACGAGGAAATATTAAATCTATAAGACCTCAAGCAAGGCATGCACAAATTTGTAAGACCTTAAAAAGGCATAATCCCGATTTCAGAGTCAAGGCTATATATCGAACTTGTAAGACTCCTAAAAAGGCATGCCCTCGATATAAACGACGTGGCTATCACACTCGGGGACTAAAAGACTATGTCCAAATACAATGACCACCGTCATAAGGCTCCGACCAAACTAACACGACTCGGAGACATCCGACTGTCACCATAAAATCACAGGCCTATAATTACTTTGAAAAAACATCGAAAAGAGCCGGTTAAAGGTCATACCGACCTAAAGCGTAAGAGCCCAAGTCGCCAGTTACACTAAAGGTCGTACCAACCTAATGCATATGATCCCAAGTCGCCAGCTACACCGAAGGTCGTACCGACCTAACGCGTAAGATCCCAAGTCGCCAGCTACAGGTCATACCGACCCAAAGCGTCTCAGGGCTGATTTAAAAACCTGAGGGCCGATGAGCTCGAGTCAAAACTCGACTCGGAGACTGAGCCCGAAACGATTAACTAAAGCGCCTCAGGGCCAAATGTGTAAGATCCCAAGTCGCCAGCTACACCGAAGGTCGTACCGACCCAAAATGTCTCAGGGCTGATTTAAAAACCTGAGGGTCGATGAGCTCGAGTCGAAACCCGACCCGGAGACTAAGCCCGAAACGGTTAACTAAAGCGCCTCAGGGCCAAATGCGTAAGATCCCAAGTCACCAGATACACCCAAGGTCGTACCGACCCAAAGCGCCTCAGGGCCGATGAGCGCGAGTCAAAACCCGACTCGGAGACTGAGCCCGAAACGGTTAACTAAAGCTCCTCAGGGACGATTTAAAAACCTAAGGACCGATGAGCTTGAGTTGAAACCCGACTCGAAGACTGATCCCTAAACGGTTAACTAAAGAACCTCAAGGCCTAATGTATAAGAGCCCAAGTCACCAGCTACAGGTCGTACTGACCCAAAGAGCCTCAGGGCCGATTTAAATAACCTAAGGGTCGACGAGCTCGATTCGAAACCCGACTCGAAGACTGAGCCCTAAATGGTTAACTAAAAAAGTGCCTTAGGGTCAATGAGTAAGAGCCCAAGTCTCCAGCCATATCAAAGGTCGTACCGACCCAACGCGTAAGAGCCTACGGACAAGCCTAAAAGCTTCAGGGCCAATTTACAACCCCAAGGGTTTCATTTCTAAGTCCCATTTATCGTACTAATCATCGACGGGGGTCAGAGCCTATTCTAAGAAACATGAAAAGAAACAAGGAATAACAAATGACCTTTTATATATGATAGAAGTTCGCAAAGCATATTTACAAAGCTTAGAATCGGAGCCTTTGCATAGGGAAAAAGAATAAATGAAAACCTAATCTACAATTAGGGTGAGCCTTCAACAGCTCCCTCGGAGGTTATGCCTTCGGCAGCTCGGCCCTCGACCCCCAGGTCTTCAACGGCCTCTTCCCCCTCGGGGACTTCGCCCTCATCTTCATCATCTTCCGAGCCACTTCTCGAGTCTTCTTTGGAAGCAAGCAGTGCCTCCAATTCTTTTTTCTATGATCTTCACCCTCTCGATCTCAGCAGGAAAATCGAGGCCCCCTGCACGAATGTCCTTGAGAGCCTGCCTCCGAGACTATAATCGGGCATGCTCCAGGATCGGGGCAAGTTTAAACTCGGCCTCCTCAGCTGCTTTCCTAGCCTGGGCATTTGCAGCAGCAGTATCGACTTTATGCGAGACTATGAGCGCATAAGCTTTAGCCTTAATTGAAGATAGTGCAACAACCGATTCAGCATAGAGGTCCTTATATTTGCTGCTTTCAGCCTTTGCATCCCGGAGGAAATGCTCAATTAAGGATAACTTCCCTTGGAGGACATCTCTCTCAGAGGTTATCTCGTTCACACACTGCTTAAATCCAAGGATCTCAGCATCCCTGGCTCTGAATCCTTCCCACATCAGCACATCTTTCTCCTTAAGCTACGAGGATCAGCCCGATAACAAAAATGAAACATAATAAGGCTATGTTACCTTCTCAACAAGATCGCTCCGTTTTCGAGATACCGTTTCTCAACGAGGTCGGAGGTCCAGCATTTCTTCCTCCTTTTGGGCGAGAAGATCCTTGAGCTCATCCGCCTCTGATGAAAATCTCCTACACTCCCCCTTGTAATGGGTCAGCTCAGACTGAAACTTGGATGTGGTCCGATTGTAAAGCATTTTCGCCTAAAAGAAGAAGAGTCAAAGAAATGATAATCAAAGCTCGAAACAATCGATGAAGAAATTACCTATTTGCAAAGCCTTTCAGCTTCCTCGAAAATAAGCAAGGAATTAAGTTCAGGATTCTTCTCGGCCATAGTGAAGAGCCCCTCAGCTACGTCCTTCCCTCTGAGGGGCGCCCCTGTATTGAAAGATTCTATATTTGGGGCATTCCGTATCTCCATCGGGGAAAATGTTGAAACTAGCAGAGAGTCACCTACATTACTAACCCTGGATATGTCAATCGGGGCCTTCGGATCGCAGCTAGGCTCCTGTAACTCATCTACCAAGTGCCCTTCGGCCCGGAGAATATTTCGGCTAACGACCGGGTCAGGGACATTATCCAATCTACCCTCGAAAACCTCTCCGGTCCAGGTAAGATGGCATCGTCGATTTCTAATCTAGAAGCCCTCAACTCAACAGTCAACGGATCGGCAAAGGCAGGAGAAGTTATGCTTCCACTTCCCTCGATCGGTATCAGGAAATCTTTTTTCTCGTCTAAGGCCGCGGAGTCGGCCTTAGACCTTTGCACTATAGCCCTCTTTGGCTCTGAATGCTCGGTCGACGATTCCCTCTTTCTCTTCTTCCCCTCATTTGGTTTTGGGAAGTATGCTTCCCCAGGCGATGCTTCTCTCATCAAAGAGGCCTCCTCTAGGCCTACATAAACACAGATCACGAGAAGTCAGAACATATTCAGGGGGTGTCTGTTTTAAACAAAACTCAGGTATGGAAAAAGGAAAGGCCCCACCATGATTTTTAGCTTCCCATCGACCCCTGGCCAGGTCGCGCCACACACGCTCGTCATACGGGCAGGTAGAATCGAGCTTGTGAACCCAGCTCGAGAGATCCTTGACCGCATCAGGATACCACGCAACAGCTGCATCGTCAAAGGGAGTTAGTTCAAGCGAGGATTGGCACAGAGGAAAATTAAAGTATTAACTTACGATTCGTATTCCATTCCTCGGGGAATGGCATCCTTTCGAATGTAATCAAATCTGAGGTCCTAACTCGAACAAAACAGCTCATCCACCCCCTATTCTTGCCTTTGATGGTGCAAGCAAAGAAAACTCTTGAGGCTCGAAGGTGAAGTTTAATCAGACCACCCTGATAAAGTCGGGGACTGTACATTCTAATCATGTAGTCAAGGGTGAAAGGCATTCCCTCGACCATATTTGTGAAATTCCTAATCATGTAAATAGTGCGCCAAAACGATGGGTGAATCTGGCCGAGTGTCACTTGATATCGCTTGTAGAAATCGAGAACGACGGGGTCTATCGACGGCGAAGACGGCCCTACCGGGCCTAGGGTAAATGGATAGGTGTATACACTGAGGAAGCCGATTTTGTGGGTTGTTATGTCTTCCTCCCGAGAGGGAATCTCAACTTGCACCGCATCTCCCCAGCGGGAGTCGTCCTTCACTTTCTCGATGTTAGTTATTAGGCTAACATATCGGGATATGGGTTCACACTACCCCGGCTTCGAGGAAGGTTTATCGACCTTAAAATCGAAGGTCGTTTTGCAAGTTTCGGGGATGCACTCTTCGAGATTTGGGGGAACAATTGCCTTTCCTATAGAGGAACATGAAGAAGAGGGGGCTTTATCATCTTGTGGAATAGTTTTGGAGGCCTTCGTCATTCCTGCTGAAAGATTTCAAAGAAAATGAGAGAGAACTGACCAGAAAGGGGACACAAGAAAGAAGTAATGAGAGCTCTTTTTGGAAAAGGTTAGAAGAAGTAATGAAAGAAGAGGGGCAGGATAAGGAATATTTATAGGGGCCAACCGCGCACATTGAGGAAAGCCAAAAGGCAGCCAACCGTCGTAATAAATTCGAATCTTTTCAAGAACTATGCATATATGGCTTCTGAGCACCTCTCACATCGGTTGCTTATGTTGCATGACTGACAGGGTAATGAAAGCATTAAAAGGATGGTGAATTCAAAATAGTTTCTTATGTTTTCATTTCAAGAAACATGGGGACTATCTGTACACGGTAAAACCGGGGAAGTCCGACTTTAATGCTTCTACAGCATTCCGGGCCTCGACCTCGAATGTATCGGGGCGGAATTCGAAGCTCAACTCTGAGGAACATCCTTCGACGAGGTATATCGAGGGTTCTCGACCCCGAAGCAGTGTGGATCGAAGACCACCATGGAATGGCGGAAAAACCCCAAAAGGCACGTGGTTAAAGCTGACCAAGTACGCAAAATAGTACAGGCACGTACCATGGTATTAAATGGCTGTACCAGCCACCTCTCTATTTTAATAATTACACATGTACTATGTTGGAATTCCCCCTCATATATAAAGGGGACCCTTGTCACTTTGTAAGACACATGATATTCAATACAAGAACAAGAGCATCCTATGCTCTCTAACTAAAACATTCTCTACAATTGTTCCATTGATTTATTGTCTTTCATTTATTGTGTTCATTAGTTGTTCTTCATTTATTACTCGTTATTAGTCACATATAGGCCATTCAAGAGGCCTTCAATGACAGCCCCTTGTCAAGCTCTTAAGCTCGACCTCGAGGTCCATTCCGACCGACCTTGAACCAGACTCTCCGCCGCTCGATTTGTATAATCTTGCTACCCATTGCTCTTATTTCATTTCTCACTTCTCATCTAGTATCTACTGCCTAAACAACTTGTATTAAAATAGATCACGTATTTTTAGAATCACATAATCAAATATAATTGTAATTACGATTTTGAAGGTAAACAATACTCATGATATAGGTACACGCGTAAAGCGTGTACCCTAAGACTAATAATATCTAAAAGTAAAAGGGTAAATTTGTTCCTTCGTCCATTTTTCCGTTTTCAAAAATATTGTTTTTGATTGAATAGAATAGAAAATAAAATCAGAGTATGAAAGGGAAATGAATACAAACCTTTAAATTTCTCCCTTGTACACATAAGACGAGTACTCCATTGAGGAGAATGCCATATTAATGGAGCAAACCCTAACCCATCAATAATATATTCTTATCGTCAATCAAAAAATAAATAAAAAACACTATGACCTTTATCCAAGAATTAATCTAATACTGATAATGGGGAAAATAAATATTGGACCCGTCTAACCGTTTTAACTACCTCTCCAACTCCCGCTTTCCATGCCCATCTATTTCATTCATCCAATTCATATTCATTATTTTCTTCAACAACTAATTCCCCTCTTTGGGGTCAAGCTGACGCACTTTCTTCACAAACTTTATCCAGGAAAGACAGTCAGCACAAAGACCCCCAAATTCGGATTTATGCATGAATTTCATGAACCCTTCTTATTTGGATCAATAGGTCTATCCATTATGCCCTCTTTCATGTGATATATAGTTTTGGAGTTTCATCTGAATGTCCTCGTTTTATCTTTTATGTACCCTTATTGTAACACAAATCCAATTTTGCTTACTGATCTTGATAACGGCGGCGAGTCAATCTTTATCCATGAAAATCATGGCGTCTTTGAAATCTGGGGTTCTTGTAAGGTTTCTTGAAGATATGAAAATGGGTGGTAATCCCTCAGAGGATGACCGAAAGCCCAACTTGTTGCAAATCACAAGTATAATTCCTGTTCTTGAAGAAGGCGATCATCTTTGGCCAAACAGAGGATTTTACCTCAAAGTTTCAGATATTTCACATGCAATGTACGTTTCTTTGCCTGAAGAGCAAAATGAGATGATTCTTGCAAATAAATTGAAACTGGGGCAATTCATATATGTTCAGAAATTGGATGATGCTCACCCTTTTCCATTGCTCAGAGGCGTAACGCCTCTCCCCGGCAGGCGTCCATGTGTTGGAACCCCTCAAGATATTGTTTCTGTTTCAAATTTTATGAAGATTCTTGAGGCATCTAATTCTGATTGCATTGTTGAAAAGGGTGTAATTTCTGAGAACAGGATTATTCTATCCAATTCAAGAAAGTTATCTCGCGGATTATCCGACCCTGAGGGGTTGAAGAAGAAAAAAGATGATTTGGAGGGAAAATTGTCTAAAAGCAAGTTTCGATCTTTGAGTGCTTCAAAACTCCGTCCAGGCGAGAAGGTGATGCCCCTGGATTGCACTCCTAAAATATCTGACATTGAGAAGAGAAACTCTCATCTTTTTCGGGAACTACAAAAGACTAGGAAAAGATCTTTTGATATTGATAGTGATACAGAAAGCATATTGTCATCACTCTCATTTTCGTCTCATAACTCCAAGAGAAAAAGTTGGAACGAGTCAGAGATTTTGGGAATTAAAGAAATCTTTGATTCTTCAGTTGTTAAACACGATATCAGACCGCCTCATATTCGTAGTGCAACTGTGAGTACTGCTGTCTGACTGTCAATTTACTTTCCTTCATGTTTATTGTTGCTATAATATGAAGTCTGAAAATCTACTGGTCGGTACAGAAGACTGTACTTTCAATGGAGTATAAGTTATGGATAAAAATGTAGCATGCTTTTGCTAGCTTATCCATAAGCCTGTCGAAGTTTGGGTTACTATCAATGTTGCCACATAAAGTGTTGATAAAAGAGAACTCCATATCCATTGTGATAGATGGTTTCTGTACAGTTTTTTTATGCAACTAAAACCTAAGTCAAGTACAAATATGTAGATGTGATAAGAAAAGCTGCCATGTTGATAAGCTTTTAGCAACTTCGTTTGGTTTATTGAGTCAATGCTTGGTATTAGAATTTAATACTGCATAAGTTGTAAATGATGTTTGTGTAGTGTCTGCACCTATTTGGAGTAATAGGCAGTGATTAGTGTCCAAGCAGACACATTTTCTTTACATAATTGATGTGACTATACTTATCTTTCTCTTTAGTATGCGTAATTGGCTAAATTTCCATGCTTAAGGACTTTGGCATACTATTCTTTTTGTGGTTTGTCCTTCAAGTTCATTCTTATTCACTTTATATAGACAGGTTTCACCAGTTCGTTCTGTAAGGTATGATAGCTCGGATGAAAATTCAAGTTCAATACCAAGAAGAAGAGAAGTTGGTTCTGCAAAGAAAATGAAAAGTTCTACTAAGAGCAGAACTTGTTTCTCCAAGATAAATTCAAGTTTAGCTAATGACAGACGAGGGGCAGAAACTGGTATATCATGGGACTCACTCCCCTCGAGCTTGGTGAAGCTTGGAAAGGTAGTAAGTTACTTTCATAGTAATACTTGCATGACTATATATATAGTTGGGTGATTTACTGACATTTGTGATTTATCCTTGGTGCATCAGGAGGTTGTAAAGCAAAGAGACATTGCTCTTGTTGCAGCTACTGATGCTTTGCAAGAAGCTTGTGCAGCTGAGAGGTTACTCAATTCCCTAAGGTGCACTTTCTGATACAAATCTTACTTTATGCAACGTGAGTTATTTTCTATTGTCAACACTTTGCATTCTTCTTGATTTTTGTCTACTCCCTGTTGCTTTAAGTTAAGATGGCATATATGTAGGCTCAGGTTGTAGTAATAGAAAAGTAGGATCTTGAACTCTCTAAAACTGTCTACTCTAGGTGAAGCTAAACGAACTAGTTACTACTTTCAAGTTACAATCTTGATAACGGATTTACTTCTTATCATCTGTAAATATTCAGGGTTTGTCTTTTAATGATCCATAGCACAATTTTCACAAGATGAGAAATAATATAGACATCTACGTCGACATGAAACCTATGCCAGTAATTAGACCTGCATCAGTAGAGATCAACATAGTTTTTTGCCTGTAAAGATCATGAAATCTACCATTTTACCATTTTCTAAATAGAGAAACACACTAGGTAGAGGTTAGAGGTAGCACCTGATGAAAAGAAAAGTTAACTGGAGGAGTTCATTGAACTAATTAACGTCACGACTGACTACCCAAAGACAAACAATATAGGGACCTTATTGGCAGTTTCCATGCCAGAGATGAAATAATTTTAGAGCATATGACATTAGACATAATGGTGGTGAGAATGTCCGCAAAACAATTAGATGTCACTATCAAAAAACGTAAGAAAGAAAGGTATTGGGACAGTTAATCTTCCTGCTCATGACCTGAAATATTGTGGAAGTGCATTGCTTCCTGTTTCCATTACAAGTCATTATATTGTTTTGCCATTATAAACTTAATACACTGTATCGGCTTATTGTTTTGTGCACATTACTTGTGTTACTTTTCGCATACGAATCTTCCTTAATTTTGGATGGTGACTAAGACATGTTCCATTCTCCAGCAAATTTTCAGAGTTCCATTTAGCTGAAGAAGATGATCTCCAGCCTCATGTTGATAAATTTTTTGACCTTCAAGATGACATGGCTCAGACAAGATTGGTATTGCAGTCACTGACAAACATAAGTCCACTTAGAACTTCAAGAGAAGCTGACACCAATTCAGTTAAGGAAGCATTGACTATTGCAGTTGAGAGAAAGACAAATGCATCTATGTGGATAAAATCTGCTGTGTCTCTTGATCTTACACCATGCTCCACTGCCCTCAATCAAATCCATAATAGCACTATGGCTGTCACCAATACGACGAAGAAGTCAAGCACATCAAGTCGAATAAGTACTAAACCGAAAGGGTCATATATCATTAAATCACACAGGAACAGTACCGGTGAGATTCCTTTCCTATTGTCATCTGAGAAAGATGAGCAACTTGATCAATGGACTAGGGGAAGCACAAGACCTGCAGCCAGTGTCCTAGCTTCTTCGTTGCAGGACGAGTGTAGAAAATTGTTTTTGGGACACGTAGAGAAATACCTAGATGAGGTTGAAAGAAAAGCCTCTTCAATGGTATTAGATAGCCAAATAGCAGGAATGATGTACAAGGTGAAGAGAGTGAATGATTGGTTAGATGTGATTATCAATAAGGAATCGAATGACGGCGGGAACTTGGATGATTTAGAAATTGAAGTTTGTCAAAGGGTGAGAAACAAAATATATGGGATCTTACTGAAGCATGTTGAGAGAACTGCTATGGCTTTTGGAAGTTGCAATTCCACTTAAATTGCCTAGTCATGCTATCAATCAAACTTAAAGATGGTGTTATTGACATTCAGATATAAGTGGTAAATATAAAAAAATGTATACATGCATCGATCTTCTCGACAGAAGATTAATTAGTTCATAATATTTCGAATCCCTGACATTTCTTGTTGTATCTTAACAGTGTGGTCTGTGCATAAATCCTGTAAATATATAATTCCAAGTAAATGTGCAATACTCAATTCTCCAAGATTATATTATTTGCACTTCTCCCTTAACTTTGCTTGATCTGAAGTATATTTTATATTACTATTTACTAGTAATCTCAACAGCCTTTGCTTGATCTAAAGTGTATTAATTAGTAGGGCCATCAACTCCTTCCCTACAATATATTTTTCATTTATTCAGTGGCGACAATCAGGTTTTTCATTTAAAAAAAACTAGATCGAAACATTATGGCCTTTCCAATTGATAGTTGTGAATAAGTAAATATAGGTAGAGTCAATAAATTGGTCTTGCATACCCCCACTAGAGGAATTCAAAACCGAATCAATAAATCGCATCAAACCAAAAAATCAAATTAAATTGATTAAAAACTCCGATTAGGTTTGATATTGAGGTAAAAAAAAAAACTCGAACCAATACAAATATATTTATGTAATTTTTATATATACTTTTAAGACTTTATATATAATTTTTTTTCAAAAATATTTACAATTTGTGATCCTCTCGTGGGATGTAATATTTAATAGAACTATGAAGTGCATCCATTTTTATTTTCTTTAAATAATGATTCGTCGCATCGCTTTCTTATCAAGTGCTTTTGAAATACACCAAGGTCTTTGTTCTTCCATATCCGTATGTCAAGATCTATTAAACTCTTATATCTTTTTCGAATTTGAAATGGTATTTTATCGGTAATTTTAATATTAAATAGAACAAATCATTATTTAGGTTTCATAATATTTTATGTGTTTAATTATTAAATTCAGTTAAACATGAAAATGTACATCGATGAAAAATTATTGTTAGACGACTAAGAAAATAACTACCATGTGTTACTAACAAATTTTTTTTCCATATTTTAAATTATATGTTTGTCAGATTTTTAATTTTTTACTAAAAATACATTCATTTATTATAATTTTATCAATAACTTTAATAAAGTAAAACTGAAATGATATTCATATTACAAAAAATCCGAAAAATACTACAGGTTACACCCCTACCCAACACCAGCTAACTTAAGATGGGAACATAACAAGTTAACAACAATAGTTTTTTTCCCCTTTGAAGTAGTAGTAGTAATTACATTATCAGCTCTTCGCTTGTAATTAAACAAAGCAAACTGGAATGACTTTAAATGACTTCAACCACTACCATTTTTTGTGCAACTTCGACCAGGAAATGGAAGATTCCACATTAGCAAGAATAAAGTAGAAACAATCAATCCCATAATTGATAGACCAATACATTAAATATTAATCATGATAACATATGGTTTCTTTTAATTCAATTCTCATATAATATTAACACCTTATGTAACGATGAGAAAATGTACAAGCACCTAAACTTCTTTCATCAGGTTGAGGTGGCAGCTTATTCTACATTTGAATATTCAATCAGAAGAATTATTAGTCCTCATGGATAAGATAAATCAGTCTTTATATACAATTAGTTTGAGTCATGATTTAGTACCATTTACAAAATGGCAATCATTTCTATCTCCTTGCGTTGCATGATAATGCCCTCATTAATTTACTCAAAAATCCAGTACCACCATGCATGTGTTGAGCTTTAATTTTTCACCATTATGATTTTGGAATGAAAATCTTCAGATTGAGCCCAATGTCCATTCCGTTATATGCAATGGGAGCATACATCCATAGATCATCAGAGCTCAAGAGCTGCAGACGCCCAAAAAGAAAAGCATCACATTAATCTTGTTTCATTTGTTGATTAGCCAGCCATGGCGTTATTAAACTAATACATACAATTATCACAAACCACTTTATTAATACATTTATTTTATACCACTCCCTTCTAACTATATGATGATGGACAATCAAGCTATAGATTCTTGTATGTCTCCTTTTGCATTGTGTAAGTTTATATGAAAAGAGTGACTCTCTGTTAGTAATTTGTATTGCTGTAAAAAAAATAATAAATTTTCTATAAATACAGAAATAGTGCAAAACCTCACTAGCACGTGTTCTGGCGTGAGATTATCGCGGCCGCGCTAGTGGAATTTACCAGGGGCAGTGAGAAACCTGACTAGCGCGACCACTAGCGCGTGCTGAGCGCGAGCGCGCTAGTCCAGGCGTCCTTAGCTTTTCTATGGAAAAATAATATAAGAATAAATCGAGCCCACTGAATACACACTGTGTCCTTAAGAAAATTATTCCCCTCAAGTACCCAAGGTGTTGGAATATATCCTCCCAGGATAGAACGATTTAACTCACCGGAGTGTTGGTACAAAAAACGCGATGAACAACGAACCACTCGAAGGCTGTAAAACACACTGGAATATTTTGTGCAGAAGAAGAAGAAGAAGATCAGAAAATTTTGTAAGTAAAAATTCTGGGATTCAAGGTACATTTATAGCCAATTTAGTACTGTTTCTGAAAAGGTTTTGCAACCTTTCAGAACAGCCATAGCTGTTGGAACAGGTGTGAATCCTTTCAGAACAGCCAAAGCTGTTTTGAACAGGTATGAATATTGCGAAAAATTTAAAAACGGATTTAAAATAATCCGGGAAAGAAAACAGGTCGGACCGGGTCGCGGTTCATTCCGGATTTGAAACTTTTCCATTAATTAAATAAATATTTTTAAAAGAATTTTGTCCAAAAAGATTAACCAATCAATCTTTGACCGAAGCCGAAGCCGAAGCCGAAGCCGAGCCGAGCGAGCGACGACGACGGCGCGAGGCTTTCTTCTCAACACTTTAAGATCTAGAAGAAGAGCTTCTCTATATATACACATAGATTTTATTTTCTTCTTCCAATGAGGGACAAAGTGCACTAATTCAAAATTTCACTTCCCTCCATTTCTTTTTCCACCATTTTCCATTCACTCTCTTTAAGCTACTTCAAGCTTAAAATTAAGCTAGACTAAGCCTAAAATTAAGCTACACTAAGCTTAAATACCAAAAATCCCCCACATGAATGGGGAATGACTATAAAATAAAGGAATGCACGGACGTGTGTGTGTTTTACATGCAAGAATTAATTGCATCTGGATAAGTAGGTTTCCCTTTGAACTTTTCGTAGTGAACTTATATCGGATATACTCGGTCAATCGGTAGATTTGATATCTTTGAACCGTCGAGCTTTGTTGTATACCTAGACAACATAAGTCACACAATCAATCCTTAACCATCTATGGTTCTCACGGTTGTGTTCGTTTCAGCCATGAACACCGCCTGGTTTCATGAGTGCTTAGAGAATGGGCCTTTACTTTCATTCCCCTTGAAGCGGCTTACACTTCACACTCACATAGGTGATTCCTAAACGTGTAATCCTAAAGACACACTATCTGGTCATATCCTGCCAGACTTAGCAAATCATTAAAAATCTTTAAGCTTTATTGACTCATCAAAAAGCCTTAATGCATTACCTTTATTTCTGTACATTGTCTTCATCACGAGAATGGGTTGAGTTATTTGACAATGTTGAACCGTCATTCATAACTTTGTTTGATCTCTTTGAAACTAGCTCTTGGGATCTCCAATCTGCTAGGTAGAGTTACCGGCATGATGACTTGTCCTAGGCCTTAACCCCATTCCCTTTGATGATCTTTCAACTGCCTCTCTAGATAGGCCTTTTGTAAGTGGATCCGACACGTTATCTCTTGACTTTACGTAGTCAATTGTGATAACACCACTAAAGAGTAGTTGTCTAACGATATTATGTCTCCGTCGTATATGACGATATTTTCCGATATACATAACGCTCCCTGCCCTGCCTATTGTCGCTTGACTATCAGAATGTATACAAATAGGTGCCAAAGGTTTGGGCCAAAATATAATATCATCCAAGAAATTCCGGAGCCATTCATCTTCTTCACCAACCTTATCTAAAGCTATGAATTCAGATTCTATTGTAGAACGGGCGATGCACGTTTGTTTGGATGATTTCCAAGACACTGCTCCACCCCCAATTGTGAAAACATATCCACTCGTGGATTTAACTTCAGATGATCCGGTGATCCAATTTGCATCACTATATCCCTCGATCACGGAGGGATATTTGTTATAATGCAAAGCATAGTTTTGGGTATGTTTCAGATACCCCAAAACTCGTTTCATTGCCATCCAATGTATGTGATTGAGATTACTTGTAAATCGACTCAATTTGTTAATAGCACATGCTATATCTGGTCGCGTACAATTCATTATATATATCAAACTTCCCAATACTTTAGCATAGTTCAGTTGTAAGTCACTTTCACCTTCATTATTTTGAAGTGCATAACTCACGTCAATTGGAGTCTTGGCAATTTTGAAATCCAAATACTTGAACTTGTCAAGTACCTTTTCAATGTAGTGAGACTGTGATAATGCTAGACCTTGTGGAGTCTTGTGAATTCTGATTCCTAAGATCACATCAGCAACTCCTAAGTCTTTCAT